>PVIY010046464.1:0-18474 GCA_004026745.1 Myrmecophaga tridactyla | reverse complement strand
GACATCCAGGGATGAAAGTCTCCCTGGCAGTGTGGGAGATGGCTACCAGGGACAGGTCTGACTCACGGGATCAACAATGCCATCCTGACCGAAAGGGGGAGAAAAGTGTAACAAATAAGGAATCAGTGGCTGAGAGAGTTCACATAGAATCAAAAGATTACTCTGGAAGTCACTCTTAACACAAGCTTCAGTTAGACATTGTTACCTATCATAACTTGCCAAACCCCAACCAAGGCTATTCCTGCCAATCCTAAAGAATTCCCAGGGCAATATATAAGATTCGACAAAGGTTTCATGCACTAGGGTAACTCTCCAAAACCTCCAGATAGATCCCTAGTCCAGATGAGTCCTGAAATGCAGAGGAGCCAGCCTCTCCAGAACATCAACTAGTTCCATCTTCCTATACTATATTATCGACAGCCCCTTCCGATATGAAAAAGTTAGAAAAGGCGTAGCCCAAGTACCCCTAAAGAGTGGGTTCAGAAAGATCAAAGGTGATGGTGGAGTTATACAGAGAAGGTTTCAACAGAGTACGATTGCTGATTCACTAAATTGATATTTCTTTTAGCCTCCAGTATCTTAGAGCATCTAGAAGTAAAAACCTAAAATTGTGGAATTATAACCCATATGAAACTCTGAAATCTGTTCTATAACTAATTGTTGTGATGCACTTTGAAATTTATTGCTTTTATGTATATATGTTCTTTAAAGAGAAGGAGTATAGCAGAGAAGACAGGGTTTAACAAATGAGCGTGACTGCTGAATCATAAAATTGATACTCCTGTTGGTCTCCAGTGTCTGGAAGCAGCTAGAAGAAAAAATGAAAAATTGTGGAACTGTAACCCATACCAAGATTTAAAGTCTGTTCTATAACTACCTGATAAAATGTGCTTGGAAATTTATTGCCTTTTGTATATAGGTTATATTTTACGATTTTTAAAATTTTGAAAAAAGAACACACAAAATTTAAAAAGAAACAGAAAGACAAAATTTTTCGGTTAAAACAAAAGAAAATTGGAGCAACTGAGCTGAGTAACAAAGAAAACCAATCAAGGAATAAAACTGGCTTGATGGAGTTCTCGTACTCCAATATTGGCACATCTCTGGTTAAAACCTTTTATTAGAACATTTCCAGAATCAGTACAACTGCATCAAAAGGCCTGGGCCCCTTTAGGACTCATCAAGTGAGATAAGCTTGAGAATTAATTTCCCAGTAGATATAACTTGATAACACAAGTTTTAGCATAAGAAGGACCTGGATTTTGATCAATGGCTTTTGACTTGCTAGATGCCCTTAAACAAGCCATTTTGCCTTCCCAAGTCCAAACTAACTTCCAGAGAGATGTTTTAACAAAATCAAAACAAAAAAATCAAAAGAAGAAAGGCAATATTAAATATTTTTTAACTTTATTCTTCATAGCAGTTAAGTTTACAGAATAATCATGCAAAAAGTACAGAATTCTCATATACCTCACCCACACACACACACACTAAGGTATTGATACCTTATTATTATTAAGGTTTTGCATCAGTGTGATACATTTGTTACAATTGATGTACCAATTGTATATAATTATCCTATTAACTGAAGTCCATGGTTTACATTAGGGTTCACTCTTTGTGTTGTACAGCTCCAAAGGGTTTTTTTTTTTGGTTTGTTTTTTTTTTTTTTTTTTTTTTTTTTTTTTTTCCTTTTTTTTTTGCATGGGCAGGCACCGGGAATCGAACCCAGGTCTCCAACATGGCAGGCAGGAACTCTCCCTGCTGAGCCACCATGGCCTGCCCTCTGCAGGGCTTTTTGAATTTTACTTTTATTGTGGTACCATATATACAACATAAGAAATCTCGTTTAACCACTTCCAAGTATACTATTCAGTGTTGTCAATTACACTCACGATGCTGTGTGACCATCATCACCATTCATTAATCATAAACATTTTCAGCAAACAAACAGATGTGTGTGGGTAGCCGTGTGCCACCCTGGCCTCCTGCCCCACAGAGAAAACACAGCTCCCGCTGGGCTTAGAAGGCCCGTTTGCCTGCACATGGTCTGCCTCACAATCAGAGGATGGAAGGAACTGCCCCATCCTCCTTTCATTTGGTAGTATTACTGTTAGTAAAAATGTTGGTATTGATACTTTGAAACTATTAAATGCATATTGTAAAATAAAGACAAGTAATTAACTTTGTTACTACCAGGAACCAAGACTTTTTGCATGAGTAAATAAAATATTTAAAGGTTTTAAAAAAAGCACTTGTGATTTTCTGTTTGGGCTGAAAATGTGTGAACTCATTCTTTCCCTTCTTTTTAAAGTGTGCATTCCCTAGCGCTCCCCATGGCGACCGACCCCCAGTCCCAACTATGGGCTCCATGGACGAACGGACTGGTTCTAGAGGGACCAGAAGCAGGACAGTGGCCAGGGTAGGTTACGGTCATGAGCAGCCAAACACCCTTCCCGAGCTAAGCGGATGGACAGACTGTGCTACAGCCTGATAGTGAGTCACCCACCCATACAGAGGAGCGTCATCGAGTGAGAAGACACAGAGGGACCTCAGATGCACACTGAGAAGACAGAGAAGCCAGCCCGTGGGACTCCAACCCCACGGTACTCTGGTAAAGGAGTAAAGAGAGTAAAAGAATCAGCAGTTATGGGGGCATGAAGAGGTGGTGCCCAGGGCCTTTTCAGGGCATAGAAATGATCCTGTGTAAGGTTGTGATGATGGCACATGACATTATGCAGCTGTCACATAATGTGGCCTCCACGTGAGCTACAGATGGCAGTTAGTGATGTATCAAAATTGATCATTAATTGCAACAAGCGTGTCAGGCTAGTGGGAGGTGCTAACAATCGGGAGACTGGCTGGGGTGGGGTTGGGGGACAGAGGAGAGAGTTGGCAGGAGCTCAGTACACTATTCAATTAACCATAAGCTTAAAACTACTCAAAAACTAAGGTTCTTGATCTGTGAAAGAATGCCAGAGGAGCACCAAAAAACTGAAACAATTTAAAAATCTTATGTACACCAGAAAAACCATGTTTTAATTCTGATCTAATCTTGTGGGAGCAAGATTAGATTGCTTTGATTCAAGACTGTATGTTGGAATCTTTTGATTAGATTTTCTCCATGGAAATGTGACATGCCCAATTGTGGGTGTGACCTTTTGATTAGATGGAGCTGGGACATGCCCAATTGTGGGTGTGACCTTTTGATTAGATGGAGATGTGACTCCAGCCATCCCAGGTGGGTCTGGATGAGTTTTCTGGAGTCCTTTAAAAGAGGAAACATTTTGGAAAGAATCAGAAAGGACAGAAGCAACAGAGCTGACAGAGCCCAGAGCTGACACAGTTACTGACACTTGGAGAACAAGACACAATGTTTGGAGATGCTTGGAGCCCAGCAGACATCACCACAAGAGGTTAAGCACCTGGGGGGAGCCAAGGGAAGCCAAGAGAAGAAAGCCAGCTCCAGAGAAGCAGAATGAGGAATCCGCACAGAAACAGAGGCTGAAAGCAATGGAGCCCAGGAGCAAGGGACTAGCAGATGCCAGCCTCATGACTACCCAGCTGACAGGGGGTCCTGACCCATCCACCTTCCTTGAATAAAGGGATCTTTCCCTGGATGCCTTGGTTTGGGCAATTTTATAGGCTTAGAACTGTAAACTTGTAACTTACTAAATTCCCTTTTTAAAAACTGTTTCGGTTCTGGTATATCACATTCCGGCAGCTTTTGCAAATTAACACGTTGGGTATGTAAAAAGGAGCATGAGCTCATATCGATACTAAAGGGAAGGAAAGAGTGGCCGGGGAGCGGGGCGCGGGCAGAGTCAGCACTTGGCGTCCCGCTTCCCGGCCGCAGCCGCCTTCCTGGCTTCCCCTCCTCCCTCCTCCCTCCCGGCCACGTCGCCTGTCCGGATGCGCTGGGGATGGCTGGCGGTGGTGGCTCCGAGTGGCTCGGCATGGGGCTGCTCTCAGGCACTCCACCAGGTCCAGCTCTTCCAGAGAGAGGAGGAAGGGTTGAACCCTGCAGACAGGCTGCAGCAGCAGGGCTGCCCCTCTGCCTGGACACTTCCCTCTGGCCCCAGCCCACCCTCGCTGCCCCTTTGCACAACACCCACCTCCTCTCTCCCTGCCCCATGCTGCCCTCCCACAGCACCCACTGGCTCTGCTGACCATCCCACCAGGGGGCCTGGGGCTCTGGGGATTGGATCCTACAGGTGGAATGGGGAAACCAGCCCAGGCCACCCAAGCTGGCCCTTGCCATTCTGTCGCCTCCACCCAGGGCTAGCCACCGACCTGAGGGCCACCCAGCAAGCGCCCAGCCCTCACCTCTGCCCTACTGCCCCACCCTGTCTGCAGCACGGGGCCAAGCCCCCCAGGGTCCCCAGCCCCAGGCTCCCAGGGCCCCCTCCTATCTTCAGACAACTTTCTCAGTTTGGGGCCCAGAGCTGAACCTAGGTTTCCCATTAGCTCCTTTAGCTCCCAGGGACTTTCGAGTAGATTTCAGGCATGGAACTTAAAGGAGCTCCTCTCCACAGTCAAGCTCTTTGAAAGCACTGTTGTGCCTCAGTGTCCCCTCCTCTCCTCCCACTCCTTGGCTTTCCTCCTGCCCCCAGTCACCACCAGGACTGGTCTTGCTAAGATTACGTGCCCTCTCAGGGGCCGGGGACCCACCAACCTTGCTTTCCCTCATCACTGTGGGGGCATCACTGGGTACCCTTTGCATCCATTTTCCTCCTCCCAGCCACATCCCAATTTTCACTTGTGTTTCTACACACACTGACCTCTCCCCATGCAGCCCTCATGCTTTAATCTCAGCCCAGGCTGGAAGGGTTAGACAGAAGGGTCAGCCCCCTGGGGTTCAGGGACTGGCCAAGCCAGGCAGAGCACATACTCTGGGAAGCAGGGGTTGGCAAGGAGTGGTCTGTGGGCAGAGTTTTTGTCTTTCTCAGAGGGGGCCTGGTAAGCAACCCTCTTTTTCTGAACATTGCTGGCTTCAGATCACAAAGTCTGTGGCCTAGCTCCCACTCAGAAATGCAGCCAGCTGAGAAGAGAACTGCAGAGCTGTGGCACTGGAGCCCTGATTGAGCCATGCCTGAATGCCACCCAGAGTCTGACTTCCCCTTAACGCTCAGCCCAAGGCCTGCTGCCTCTGTCTCTGAGGCATGCCACTCCCTGCCAACCCACCAAGCTGCTCCTTCTCAGTCTCCCTGCAGTTTCTCCTGGAGCCTCCCAGCTCTGGTCTGGGGCTCCACAGTATCCCCTTTGGGCACCTAATCTACAAGCACAGCCTCACTCACTCACCACCTCGCACCACCAGCTTCAAACACACCTGACTTCCCAGCCCCAGGTCCACAAATTCAGCGCCTTCCTGACCTCACCTTCCGGATACTACTCAGGAGCCCAAACTCAACACTTCCACCCCTGAACTCAGGGTCTTTCCCCACAAACTCAGTCTATTCCAGCATTTCTTGGAAGGCACCACCACTGCCCACTGCCTGTTTTCTCAGCCACAAAACCAGCACCGTCATTGACCTTTTCTCAGGGAAGGATAAAGATCCCACATGACCAGCTCCCAAGGCCCCCACCCCTGCCAGTTCCTGGCCCTTTCTCCCTCCCTAAGATGGACCGTCACGCATTTGTGTTGCTATTTGGGTTGGCTGTGTCTTAAACAATTGGAAACTGCTCCGGGGTGGAGGGGCAGTGTCCTCCTGGCCCTGGGGTCACTGGTGGCCCTTAAAGCTCTGCAGGTGTGGGTGATAGGCCCCCACTGCCCTGCACCTCGGAGGTCCCAAGCAGAAGCTACCTCCCCTTGGTCTATAGCATGGGGGCTGAGGTGCGGGACCCAAGGTCTGCGGACAGAAAGGACCAAGAGTCCAAACCCTGCCGGGAACCCCAAGTCAGGTCGGGCCTGCTGGGCGGGGCTGGAAGGCCCTGGCCATGTCCTCTTGCTGGAGAAGAAGCAGGACTCTCTAAAGGCAGCTCATCCTCAGGCACAGGGCTGCAGGTGAGGTGGGTCAGTGGGTGAGGCCCTGGGCACAGTACAGGGGCGGCGAGGCGCAGGCGGGTACTGCAAGGGGCTGGCGTGTGGCCTGGGGAGCAACGAGGGGCCGGGTGGGCCTGGGGCTGGGCCTGGGGCTGGAGGACCAAGAATGTCTCAGCCATAGTGGGTCCGTTGGCTCTGCGTGGGCTGGTGTCCCTTTGCCTCGGGGAAAGGCTCCAGGGTTTGGGGGAATCTCAGGGCACGGGGGCCCTCCCGAGGGGGCTCCCACATGGTGTGACCAGCACAGGCCCTCACCCCAAAGGCCAAGGCCCATCACTGCCTCTCCCCTTTTACCAGCAGATCTTGCTTTTCTCTCCCCATGGTGGTTTGCAGCTGTGTGGACCCCAGAGAGGATCAGGCTCCTACAGCTAACCCGCTCCCCTGCGTGGGGACCCACTGTGAGTAGGACTTTCCCTTCTTAACTTGAGAAGGACCCACCTGGGTGGGTCCTTACTGCTATTACTGGAGCCCTTTATACGAGGATGAAATTCAGCGAGAAAGCCATGGGAGCTGAGAGAGAAAGCACAGAAAAATCAGCAGCTGAAAGCAATGAAACCCAGGAGGCACTGGAGAGACCAGCAGAGGAGCCGCGTGCCTGGCCACGGGCAGAGAAGCCCAGGACCACCGGCAGCCATTTTCTGGGGGGAAAGCATCACCCACTGATGCCTCGATTTAGCCATTTCCACGGCCTTAGAACTGTCACCCACTGTGGGGTGAGTTAATGCATCCCCACTGTTGACGCCCCCCCCACCCAATTTCTGGTATACTGCATCCCAGCAGCTTTAGCACACCAGAACAGCCCCTTTCCCTCTAAGCCTGGTCAGGTTGTCCCAGCCGCCCCCGGGGAGGCCGATGTCGATGTGGGGGTGGGGGTGGGGGCAGTGCTGCAGATTTTCAACCGCTCTCACTCCGGAGGCCCCCGGGCCCTGGCTGAGCACATGAAAGGAGTGGAAAGACGCTGTCACCTCCCCACAGCCTGCCCTCACCGCCTCCCCTTATCTGATCGCTGGGAGGGCCAGGGCTGGCAGGTCTTTGGGGGCGGCAGAGGCGCCAAGCCGTGGCCACCAGGCTGCTCCCAACAGTGACCTCGCACCCCCATGCCTGTCCCTGGCTGCGCCTGCCGCCATCACCCCTGCGGCTGGACACAGGACATGGGGTGCAGCTCCTTGGGACGTACACTGAGCCTTCCACACCCTCGGGGAGAGTCCCGCAATCAATCCTCGTTGTCTTTTTTTTTTTTTTTTTTTTTTTTTTTGGTTGAGCTAACACATATACAACTCAAAGTTTCCCCTTTTAGCTGCTTTCACGTGTATAGTTCAGGGGCATTAATTATGTTCACAACATTGTGCTATCCATTACCACAGTTTTCCATCCCCCCAAACAGA
The DNA here is from genome assembly GCA_004026745.1 of Myrmecophaga tridactyla. Lineage (NCBI taxonomy): Eukaryota > Metazoa > Chordata > Mammalia > Pilosa > Myrmecophagidae > Myrmecophaga > Myrmecophaga tridactyla. The sequence continues at coordinate 11,049 of PVIY010046464.1, read as the reverse complement.
AACTCTGCACCCATGAAGCATTAACTCCCCATTTCCACCCCCACTCGGCCCCTGCTAAGCTGTACTCTCTGTTAATTTGCATATTCAAGTTATTTCATATCAGCGAAATCATACAATATGTGTCCTTTTGTGTCTGTCTCATTTCACTGAACATGCTGTCTGCAAGTTTCATCCACGCTGTAGCTGGTATCAGAACCGCATTCGTTTTTAGAGCTGAAAACAATCCCACTGTATGAATACCATAGACTTTATTTTTCTGTTCATCTGTTGATGGACACTTGGGCTGCTTTCACCTTTTGGTGATTGCAATAATGCTACGGTGAAGATTGGTGTGCAAATATCTGTTTGAGTTGCTGCTTTCAATTATTTTTCATATACACCTAGGAGTGGCATTCCTGGGTCATATGGCAGTCCCATATTAACTTTCTGAGGAGCCACCACTCTTCCACCATGGCTGCACCAACATGTACAGGTACCTTGCCAGCACTTATTTGCACATGGATATCCAGTTTTCCCAGCACCATTTATTGAAGAAACTATTCTTTCCCCATTGAGTGGACTTGGGACACTTGTCAAAAATTAGTCGGCCATAGATGTACGTCTTTATTTCTGGATGCTCAGTTCTATTTCCTTGGTCTGTATGTCTGCCCTTGGGATGTACCACACTGTTTTGAGTGCCATAGCTTTATAATAAGTTTTGGATTCTTTTGTTTTCTTGTTTGTTTGGCTGTTGTTTTATTTTTCATAACTGGCTTTTGATGCTTCCATAGGTTTGTAAACATCTCCCAAGATAGAGTGTGAATTTCTCAAGAGCTCAGCATGCAGCAATCATGGGTGTCAAGTCATTGGCCACACTGATTCCGCCAGTGAGTTGAAACAGAAGACTATGAGAAGAAAGCTGCAGGTCAGCAAGCGGAGAATAGCGTGAAGACCCTTGGGCCTTCAAATTCAGGCACAGAGGTAATCACATCTCTGGTTCTTTGGTATAGTTTTCCCTTATGCTTTTTATATGGGATTATAGCTCACTCTCCTACTATCTTTTAACTTCCTGTTTCTCTCCAAGAGATAGATATTACCTCTGTATGGCCCTTCCGTTTTCCATGAAGTTGGTGCTTTGCTGTGCCACACACTACCAACCCCATCCCCTGTTTCTATTCTGAATTCTGCTCTGTTCCTGCAGCTGCTGCCCTGCTGGTGCCTCTCACTTTGCCTCACAATACAGGGAAATCCCATTATCATCACCATCAGATGAGCGTCTTGTAACTATTAAATTCTCATTACTTTCCCTGAGATCACATACTTCTTTGCCTTCTTCCTGCTCCCCAACTTCATTGCCTATTTATCCTGGGACCATTGTCTTAATAAATCAACGGCAAAATAAATACTCCTCTTTGGTGTGTTTTTGGGAAACATGAACAAGGACAAAGCTTACCCATCAAGTACTTTTGAAGTAGAAGTGTGAAAACTGAGGAGGAAGGGCCTCCTTTATAAAAACTAAGTTAGAACTTGGATCTCAGGCAGGAGTTCCAGCACTGATCTGGAGTCAGGTCTCTCTCCAGTCCCAGAAGCGCAGGCCTGCAGTACTCTGCATGGGCCTTCCAGCACCTCTCTTTATGTTGGTCACATCTGAGTTGACCTTAGCAGAGGACTTTTGGTGTCAGGCTAAAGGGACATGGTTCACAACTAGATGCTGAGGGCAGGATTTCTAAAAGGCAGAGAGCATGAGTTTTCTTAGACTTTTGACTTCTCTCCTTTAGCCTCACATTACTACTTGTACATGTCCAAGGAAGTGTCTAGAACAATGCAAGTTAGCTGAATCTCGAGCTCAAAGAATATAAGAGAACCTAGTAGTGAGTTGATTTGTTGAAAAGGAAGACAGGAGATAAATATTATCATGCCTCAATCATATGGTTTAACTATGATATAAAAATTCAGTGAACTAAAGTTGACAGCATGGAATGCTAAGTTGGGGCATACTGTAAAGGGTCCTAGACTGTAAGCTCTTACAGCAGTCACGTATATCCAGGAGGTATAACTGTTGATTCTAAATTCTCAGATACTGAGATATTTGTATATAACATGGTCTTTCCCGGAAACTTCAGGTATCTATGTGACACCTCAGACTCAGAGCTCTGAAGCTATGAAAGTCAGCACTGCCCCATACAGGAAGTGTTTAACAAGTTGAAAAATGGATCAGACATTGAGTAGAGAAATGAAGGAAGCTGATCTGGATAGGACTAGGATATAGCAGAATACAGGGTAAAGGATGATATCGTCCACATTTTAAAACTTCAACTTCTGTGTGAAACTAAAGGGAGAGATGTTTATTGTGTGCAAAATTTATATTTTGGATAGTACATTTCCTAATTTAACTTGTATAGTCAGTTTAGTTGAATGCCATAAGTACATGGAATCTTGAGTAGGGCATTAGATTTTGTTGGTTTCTGCAGATTAGTGTGATGCCCTGATAAATCCCAGAGTGATTTGGACAGCGAATAAAGAAGTATTTGCAAGTCTTCTTGGGGAAATGGGGGGAAAGGAGGAAATATTCAACTTCCCCGTGGAGAATTCCTGATACTCTCACAAGCAGTGGAGACAACCAAATCAATAGGCTGAGCCCTCGATCTTGGGGTTTGCCCCTATGAAAATTATCCCTGCAAAGGATAGGCTAAGCCTACTTAAAATTAGGCCTAAGACCAACACAGCAAGCAAACTCACTGCCCTCGCCCTCTCTACGTGGGACATGACTCCCAGGGCTGTGGACCTTCCTGGCAATATGGAACAGAAATCCTATGAGCTGGAACTCAGCATCAAGGGATTGAGAAAATCTTCTCAACCAAAAGGGGGAAGAGTGAAATGAGACAAAATAAAGTGGCAGTGGCTGAGAAATTCCAGAGTCAAGAGGTTATCCTGGAGGTTATTCTTACGCATTAAATAGATATCACCTTTTTAGTTAAGGTGTAATGGAGAGACTGGAGGGAACTGACTGAAAATGTGGAGCTGTGCTCCGGTGGCCATGTTTCTTGAAGATGATTGTATGATGATATGGCTGTCGCAGTGTGACTGTGTGGTTGTGAGAGCCTTGTGTCTGATGCTCCTTTTGTCTACCTTACTGACAGACAAGTAAAACATATGGATTAAAAATAAATAAAAAATAGGGAGAACAAATGTTAAAATAAATTTGGTAGATTGAAATGCTGGTGATCAGTGAAGGGGAGGGGTAAGGGGTATGGGATGTATGAAGTTTTTCTGTTTTCTTTTTATTGCTTTTTCTGAATTGGTGCAGATGTTCTAAGAAATGATCGTGATGATGAATATACAACTATGTGATGATAGTGTGAGTTATTGATTATAGAACAAGAACGGAATGATCATATGATAGGAATGTTTGTGTTTGTATGTGGTTATGTATCATAAATAAAAAATAAATAAATTTTAAAAATTAAAAAAAAATAGGCCTAAGAGTCACCCCTGGAGAACCTCTTTTGTTGCTCAGCTGTGGTCTCTCTCACCGACACAGCAGGTAAACTCACTGCCCTCCCCATCCTCACCCCCATGTGGGACATGGACTCCCAGGGATGTAAACCTCTCTGGAAATGTTGGACAGAAATCCTGGGATGGGCCAGGACCCAGCATCAAGGGACTGAGAAAACCTTCTCAACCTAAAGAGGGAAGAGAGAAATGAGACAAAATAAAGTGTCAGTGGCTGAGAGATTTCAAACATAGTTGAGAGGTTATCCTGGAGGTTATTCTTACACATTGTATAGATATTCCTTTTCAGTTTATGGTGTATTAGAGTGTCTAGAGGGAAGTGCCTGAAACTGTAGAGCTGTGTTCCAGCAGCCTTGTTTCCTGAAGATGATTGTATAATGATATACCTTTTACAATGTGACTGTGTGACTGTGAAAACCTTGTGTCTGATGCTCCTTTTATCTAGGGTGTGAACAGATGAGTAAAAAATATGGACAAAAAATAAACAAATAATAGGGGGAACAAAGGTTCAAATAAATTGAGTAGATTGAAATACTAGTGGTCAATGAGAGGAAAGGGTAAAGGGTATGGTGTGTATGAATTTTTTTCTTTTTTCTTTTTTCTTTCTTTTGTTGCGGTGATACAAATGTTCAAAAAAAAATGGCCATGGTGATGAATACACAACTATGTGATGATATTGTAACACTGATTGTATACCATGTATAGAATGTTATATGTCAAGAATGTTTGTATGTTTCTTTTTTAAGGTTTTACAATAAAAAATATATATTAAAAAAATAGGAGTCCAGGAGCCGGTTTTATGAAGACCCAGGAAGATAAACACAATTATTAAGAGTACCTTCATCTTGGACAAAAGCCAATGAAAAGGAGAATTTACCTGAGATTGTCAGGAGGAATACTAAAATCTTTACGGCCAGGGCAGAAACCCATGGTAGGAGCGAGGGGGAGAAGTAACAAGAAACAGGGCAGGTCCAGCCAGTAGGTCTAAATCATGAGATCATGTAAAAAGCATCTGCTGAATGATTTGAACCCACCCCTTGACATTAAAATTTAAAGGGTCTGAGGTAGGATCTGTGCATCAGCATGTTTGGAAACTCCTCAGGCAATTGTAATAGGAGACTGGAGATGAGAAGGGACGTTGGATGACTAGGATTTCAGGTAATCAGCATAGAGATACCCCAGGCTTGTGGCTGCCTCATAGACAAGGCAAAGCATCAGCCGTCAATGAATTTTCATTCTTCCCCCAAGAACACTGTTCATATATTCTGGATTCTGAAGAAAGGCTGCTGGCATCTGGGACACCTCCATAGGGGAAGCTGGGGTGCCTGCCACCAGATGGAGTGGTTCTGGGGGATGATGAGGCTAGTGCAGCCCTGGAGAACCAGGGTTCCCAGTGCACAGCTGGATGTCTCATTTCTCCCCAGGGGACAGTCTCCCAGGATGAGGAATGTGTGCCAAGGAAGCAGGCAGAGGCCCTAGAAAAGTCAACCCCAGGACCTGGCAGATGGTTTAACACCCTGCCAAAGAGACGGGAGGGTGCAGCTCCAGACACAGCTGCCCACGTCCCTGACACCTGAGGGCACCAGGTGCCCAGAGCCTCCTTGGACACCAGACAGAGCAGGTGCAGGCAGGGCAGGAATGAGAGCACTGCGGTGGGAGGGTGTGTGGGTACAAACCACCTGACCCCAGGGGTTCATCCCCAGGGAGATTGTCCCCCCAGGTCCCTGGGAGGGGCTGCCCAGGTCTGAGCTCACCTGCAGGGCCAAGGGCCTCCGGAACCCCAGATGCCTGGGAGGGGCCGTACTGGGGGGCACTCTCCTGGGAGGGTACAGCCCCTTCCCAAGTCCTGACCAGGACCCTTCCTGGGAGCCGTGCCCAACTGCTGCCAGAAGAAGGGGGAGGGGGGAGGATTTCTCTGGGGTCCCTTCAGCTGCTCAGGAGGCTCCTGTGCTTCCTTGAGTGTGGACGGACAGATGGACAGCGAAGGAAGGAAGCTTATAAGCCTCCCGGGTAACCAAGTACCGCAGCCTGGGTGACTTTAGAATAGCAGGAGTTTATCCTTCTAACGCTGGAGGCATCTGAAGCCAAGGCGCTGTCAGGGCCAGTGCTCCCTCTGGCCCCAGGGGACGCTCTCTCCTCTCCTCCCCCAGCTCTGGGGATCCAGGTGTCCCTTGGCTCATGGCTACACCTCCCCACTCTTGGCCTCAGTCCCCACATGTTCCTGACTGCCTCCGTTTCTGTCTCTTTTAAGGATCTCTGCCATTGGAATACGGCCCACCCAAATCCAGGATACTCTCATCTGGTGAGCATTAATTACACCCATGAAGACCTCATTTCCAGTGGACACGAATTTGGGGACACTTCCGCCCACTGCAGAGGAACGGGCTCTGAGCGGTGAGTGCTTAGTCTTTGGGACATCCCCTACCCCTGCTCGTTTCTTAGGGTTAGATTTGAAAGCAAATGGCCCCAAAGTGTGGACCCCAAGCTCCACAGGGGCACTCTCCTCTGAAGGGGCTGTGACTGCCCCAGTGGGCTAGAGTCTCCGGGATCTGAGGGTGCCAGGCTGGCCTCTGTTCCTCTGTGCCTAGAGCCCAGTGAGAACCTCCCACGGCTGGACCCTCTCCCTGCAAGGGCAGTGTGCAGGTAGCTGGGGGTCCCACCTCCCTGAGGACCCTCATAGACTCAGAGCCTCATTGATGCCCACGATACCGGGGACCTGCTGGTGGGCCCTTTGGCCATACAGTTCCTAGAACCCAACCTAAGGAGGGGAGCCAGAGGCCCCCCCAGAGGTGTATCACACATGGCTCAAATGGAAATCGGAACAGTGTCAGAATTCATAGAGCGGGGATGCCAGAATAAACTACATCCGGCTGGTTCTAAAACTGCTCACAGCAAAACCAACTCTGTGTCTGCAATAACCAGGGGGCATGCTTATGCTGAAATGCTGAGTGTAAAAAGCACAGAAACACTTTTTTTTTTTATGATTCAGCATTCATATTCATTTTTTTTCAATTTTTTTGTTTTTTTAATTTTTTAATTTTATTACACATAACAAAAGCGAATATTCTTAACATGTGAGATTATTCCATTCTACATGTATAATCAGTAATTCACAATATCATCACATAGTTGTATATTCATCATCATGATCATTTCTTAGAACATTTGTATCAATTCAGAAAAAGCAATAAAAAGAAAACTGAAAAAAATTCATACATACCATACCCCTTACCTCTCCCTTTCATGATCACTAGCATTTCAATCTACTAAATTTATTTTAACAATTGTTCCCCCTATTATTTATTTTTAATCCGCATGTTTTAATCATCTGTTGAAAAGGTAGATAAAAGGAGCATCAGACACAAGGTTTTCACATTCACAGAGTCTCATTGTGAAAGCTATATCATTGTTCAATCATCATCAAGAAACATGGCTACTGGAACACAGCTCTACATTTTCAGGCAGTTCCCTCCAGCCTCTCTGCTACATCTTGAACAATAAGGTGATATCTACTTAATGAGTAAGAATAACCTCCAGGATAACCTCTCAACTCTGTTTGGAATCTCTCAGCCATTGACACTTCATTTTGTCTCATTTCGCTCTTCCCCCTTTTGGTCAAGAGGGTTTTCTCAATCCCTTGATGCTGAGTCCCAGCTCATTCTAGGATTTCCGTCCCACGTTGCCAGGAAGGTCCACACCCCTGGGAGTCATGTCCCATGTAGATGGGGGAGGGCAGTGAGTTTGCTTGTTGTATTGGCTGGAGAGAGATTAGGCCTAATTTTAAGTAGTCTTAGCCTATCCTTTGCCGGATTAAGAGAAACACTTCTTTTTAAAAGAATAAAGAGAAGCAAGGCAGGAGCTCCCGAAGAATACTGGTGGTCGTCAGGGGGAGAAGGAGTCCAAGGAGGACATTTTTTCTACATTTTCCAAATTGTCTGCCACGTACAGATATTATTTTTATAACCAGAAACAGAGACTTCAAAAATGAGAAGAAATAAAAAGGGTTTCCCTATGGGCACAATCAGGGTGAGCCCAGGCGCTCCCCAGCAGTATCAGCAGGTGGTGTGAGTGAGGAGCCAGTCCAGGGCCCTGCACAGCCGCTTCCACACTGACCCCAAGACCTGCTCCCCCAGCCCAAAATGCAGAGCCCCAGGGCGGGCCGCACCCACGTGCAAACCCCAGACTGATTTGAGATTGTTGCCAAGGCGGAAGTGGCCTTTCTGGCACAGGTCTTCCTGTCCCCTTGGTCACTGTGCCCTAGCTTCTGACTAATAGGACTTGGGGTCAGGTGGGGAGGGTTCTGGCAGTGGGGCTGGGGCTTTGCGGGCCCTCCTTGGGGCTTTGATGAGAAAAGAAAGAAGAAGACATGCTGACTTGGATGTGGCCATGCAGTCCTTTATTTCTTGTGCACAAAGCAGAAAACAGCCAGGAGAGCAAGAGTCAAAAGCAAAACCCCCAGGGAAAACGGAGCACATGGCTGGTAATCCAGGGTTCCATGTCCAGCCCAGCGGTGGGTGGGGGGTCGTTAGCCTGGGGTAAAGCAGGGAGGGAGCATCAGTCAACTCCAGGTCTGCGGCTTCTCTCCTGCCCCTCCCCACCCTTGGTCTGCAGGGTGGGGCTCTGGGGCAGGAGATGCAGGCAGCTCAGAGCCACACCACCTCTCCACTGGTGGTTGTGCGCTTCCTTCTGAAAGAACCTCCTTGCACCCGTGAAAGCAACGAGACTGAACTGGGTCCTTGATAGACTCACCCTTGACGTCCCTCCTGGAGGCTGTCCATGACAGCAAAGGGGAGCTGGGGGCCACTCTGACCCCAGGGTTAGCTACTGCTTATCTCCATCCCCGAGTCCCCCACTGCAACCTCAGGGTATCACACTCACCCAGAACCCTGCTTCCAGCTGGCCCTCACGAGGGCAGGCAGCGCCCTCCAGCCTTCCTGCCACGGGCCATTGGCAGCTCAGGCCCTGGAGGGACGCCCTGCACCACATCACGCAGGGAAAACATACTGAAGGAGACCTCCTCGTAGGAGACCCTGCTCCCGTTTTCATAGAGGCAGGCAAAGGTGAGGACCGGGGTTCCCGTGGGCAGGGGTACGATGGGCGCCAAATCAGAGTAGCCGCTGGGCCCCTGGTGGATCACCCAGGGCTCCGTCCAGCTGTAGGGGTCCAGGGGGGCCCTGCTCAGGTAGATGCCCAAGTGCAGCCGAGCCCTGCGCCCCGTCGGATGGGAATACAACAGCCACGTGGGGCTCTGAGATGTGGCCACAGGAAGCTTGGGCAGTCCTGGGGTCAAGGGCCCCATGTCCCCCCTGAGCGTAGGCCACAGGCCAGGCTCCCCTAGGCCTTCCCCCAATCCCAGTCCCCCTGGTGTCCACTGCTGGCACAGGGGGCCACGGGGCACCTTGACCTCAGGGGGCTCCCCAGGGCCCTGTTCTGAAGGCTCCTGGGCTCTGGGACAAGAGTGGGGAGGATGTGGGGTGCGCCCTGGCTGACTGGAGGGAGGGGCCGGGAAGCCCAGGATGCTGCCCTGGCAGCCATGGGCAGTCTCAGCCAGGGCAGGGACAAGCTGGCTCGGCAGGAAGGACATGCCCTCGTCGACACTGAGCGCCTGCACACGGCTGCCCAGGGGGCTGCGGGCATTGCAGTAGAGGATACAGCCGCCCTGCCCATCCTCCACCTCAGCCAACTGGCACTCGCCCGAACGCAGGCCAGGCACAAGGTCCCCGTGGTGCCAGCTGAGGCCATGGTCATCGCTGTAGAAGGTGAAGGCATGGGGGGTGGTCCTGCAGAGGCGGCCGAAGCACTCCCGCTGGTCCACGTGGTAGGTGTAGGCGGGCACCAGGAGCCGGCCGGAGCGCAGCTGCACACCGTGGCCTGGGCCCACAGCGAATGTGGCCCAGTCTAGGGAAAGGAAAAGGGGTAGGAGGCCGCACAGGCTGGAGCCAAGCCCACGGTGGGGTGGGGAGACGGGGGACAATAGGAGCCAGGACCAGCTGAGCGGGCTGTGCCAAGGACACCCAGCCCATTCTGCTGCCCCAAGGCATATGGTACCCTTTCTTCATGGCCCAAGTAAGCTTCTGGCCACCATTAGCGTGCACAGGGCCAGGGGCTGCCCCTCAGCTGCGTTCTCAGCGTGGTAACAGGCTGTGCAAGGGGTGCCCCTGACATGGTGTAAGCTCAAGCCCAGCTGCAGTGGGGCGGGAGCAGAGGGGGCAGCAAAGTGGGGGAGTGAGGCCCACCGGGCAGCTCTTGTGGACAGGGTCCGAGAAGAGCCTACAGGTCAGCACTCAGGAACAGGGTCTGGGGATAGCCCACAGGTCAGCTAGAGGGTAATCCCAGACCCTGAATCCCATGTGGCAGGGTTTGCACAGGCAGGTAACCCTGGATCAGCTTTGGTATGTCACATGCACATTTCAGAGTTTTCCTTGTTTAGCTCCCTTGTGTCAGGACTGGAGATGGCCCTTTGGGTCAGCCTCCATGTGCCAGGGTAGGGTGGATTCCCCAAAAAGACCGTGGGTGGTCAGGCCCCTGGGGGGAGGGAGGCAGCAGGAGTGGAGGGAATTCCCTGGGCTTTGGGCTGCGCCCTCCTGGGCAGGGGTGAGAAGAAGAGAAGGAAGAGGAAGTGGTAGAGGAGGCGCAAGAGAAGCTGTGAAGCTTGGGGGTTGAGGGACCTCAGTGTCTGTGTCTCTCCTCTCGTTTTTGCAAAGCCGCACCTCTAGGAAGACAGAGATGGCAGCTGCAGGTCCAATGGTAGTGCCGGGTCCAGCCTGTCAGGCCCAGGCAGGACTAGGGCAGCAGGTGTGGTCTGCCCAGGCCCAGGGGGCACTGGGAGGCAGCCTCACCTCTGTGGCAGGCCCCAGAGGACCAATGGCCATCAGAGAGTAGTTGCGGGGCCCTAGCTGCTGACCCCCACCCCGCCCCCGGCCCCGCCCTACCCTGCTCGGCACTGCCCACCGCCTCCTCCGTGAGGTCCCGGGCGCCGCCCCAGGTAAGGCCTGCGTCGCGGCTGGTCACGCAGCAGAGGCGCGCCGCGTTCCTGCCAGTAGCGAGCTGCACGGCCTCGGGGGTGCGGCCCTGCACCGCGATGAAAAAGAGGAAGACGGTGCCGGTGCGCTCGTCGTGCACGGGGCAGGGGTTCATGGAGCGGTGCCCCTCCAGGGCGGCCGAGGCCAGCACGTGTGTGCCACCCCACTGCGGGAGGAGGGCGGGCCAGACGGTCACAGGGCGGCGGGGTGGGCCTCGCGCTCCCCGTCCTCCGCTCCGGGCTGGACCCCTCACCCGCACGGAGTCCCCCGCCAGCGTGCCCCTCCTCAGAACCAGGCGGTGGGCGTGCGCGTCGTCGGGGCTGAGGCGCTGCTCCGCGAAGGCCAGCAGGGTGGGCCCGGGTGGCACGGGCAGCAGTGCAGGCACGCGGTAAGTCAGGCCGCTCCGTTCCCGCGCGAAGAGCACGGTGCGCGCAGGCTCCCTCCGGGCCCCCATGCCCTGGGGAGTGCGCACAGGATCATCCGCTCTCGGTGGGGAGACCCCCACGCCCCCACCATCCCCACCCAATCTTCCCCC
>PVIY010046463.1:0-18460 GCA_004026745.1 Myrmecophaga tridactyla | reverse complement strand
ACTAAATTTATTTTAACATTTGTTCCCCCTATTATTTATTTTTATTCCATATGTTCTACTCATCTGTTGACAAGGTAGATAAAAGGAGCATCAGACACAAGGTTTTCACAATCACACAGTCACATTGTGAAAGCTATATCATTATACAATCATCATCAAGAAACATGGCTACTGGAACACAGCTCTACATTTTCAGGCAATTCCCTCCAGCCTCTCCATTACATCTTGGATAACAAGATGATATCTACTTAATGCATAAGAATAACCTCCAGGATAACCTCTCGACTCTGTTTGGAATCTCTCAGCCATTGACGCTTTGTCTCATTTCACTCTTCGCCCTTTTGGTCGAGAAGGTTTTCTCAATCCCTTGATGCTGAGTCTCAGCTCATTCTAGAGTTTTTCTCAATCCCTTGATGCTGAATCTCAGGTCATTCTAGGATTTCTGTCCCATGTTGCCAGGAAGGTCCACACCCCTGGGAGTCATGTCCCACATAGAGAAGGGGAGAGTGGTAAGTTTGCTTCTTGTGTTGGCTGGAGAGAAAGGCCATGTCTGAGCAACAAAAGAGGTTCTCTTGGGGGTGACTCTTAGGCCTAATTTTAAGTAGGCTTGACATATCCTTTGTGGGTTTAAGTTTCATATGAACAAACCCCAAGACTGAGGGCTCAACCTATAGCTTTGGTTGTCCACACTGCTTGTGAGAATATCAAAAATTCAACTTGGGGAGGTTGAAATTTCTCCCATTCTCACCATTCCCCGAAGGGGACTTTGCAAATACTTTTCCACTCACTGATCAAATCACTCTGGGATTCATCGGGACATCACTGGACAAACCAACAAAATCTCATGTCCTACCCAAGGTTCCATGTACTTATGTTGTTCAACCAACTATCTACATAAGTTATATTAAGAAATGCACTAGTCAAAGTATAAATTTTGTACCAAATAAACATTTTTTGCTTTAGTCTCACACATAAGTTGAAATTTTAGAATATTAATTACCATCTATTTTCAGCACCCTGCAGTAATGACATTCCTCTGTTCTTCCTCATGCAAAAACATTTTTAAATTTGTACACTTAGTCGCTATCATTATACACTCTAAGCATGCCTAGATTATACCATCTCAATCTTTATCATCTATCTTTCTTTGTGATTTCATTTATGCCCCCAGCCTCCTCTCTCTATCATTCTCATATTCAGCTTCATTCAGTGTTTTAACATAATTGTATTACAGTTAGGTAGTATTGTGCTGTCCATTTCTGAGTTTTTATATTCAGTCCTGTTGCACAATCTGTATCCCTTTCAGCTCCAATTACCCAATATCATACCCTATTTCTATCTCCTGATGGTCTCTGTTACCAAAAAATATTCCAAGTTTATTCACTACTGTCAGTTCATATCAGTGAGACCATACACTATTTGTCCTTTTGTTTTTGGCTAATCTCACTCAGAATAATGTCCTTAAGGTCCATCCATGTTGTTACATACTTCATAACTTTATTCTGTCTTACGGCTGTATAATATTCCATCATATGTATATGCCACAGTTTGTTTAGCCACCCGTCTGTTGATGGACATTTTGGCTGTTTCCATCTCTTGGTAATTGTAAATAATGCTGATATAAACATTCGTGTGCAAATGTCCCTTTGTGTCCTTGCCCTCATGTCCTTTGAGTAGAAACAGCATATAGATGGGTCCTGTTTTTATTCTACCAGTCTATGTCTTTTGATTGGGGAGTTTAATCCATTAACATTTAGTGTTATTACTGCATAGGTAGTGCTTTCTTCTACCATTTTGCCTTTTGGATTTTATATGTTATATCTAATTTTCCTTCACTCATAGTCTTCCTTTCTACACTCTTCTCCACACCTCTCTCTTTTGTCTTTTTGTATCTGTCTCTAGTGCTCCCTTTAGTATTTCTTGCAGAGCTGGTCTCTTGGTCACAAATTCTCACAGTGATTTTTTTGTCTGAAAATGTTTTAATTTCTCCCTCATTTTTGAAGGACAATTTTGCTGGATATAGAATTCTTGGTTGGCAGTTTTTCTCTTTTAATAATTTAAATATATCATCCCACTGTCTTCTCACCTCCATGGTTTCTGCTAGGAAATCTACACGTAGTCTTATTGGGCTTCTCTTGTATGTGATGGATTGCTTTTCTCTTGCTGCTTTCAAGAGTCTCTCTTTCTCTTTGACCTCTGACATTCTGATTAGTAAATGTCTTGGAGTACATCTATTTGGATCTATTCTCTTTGGGATATGCTGCACGATCTAATTTTAATTTTAAGTCTTTCATAAGAGTTGGGAAATTTTCAGTGATAATTTCCTCCATTAGTTTTTCTCCTCCTTTTCCCTTCTCTTTTCCTTCTGGGACACCCACAAAACGTATATTCGTGCGCTTCCTATTGTCATTCAGTTCCCTGAGTCCCTGCTCATATTTTTCCATTTTTTTCCATATATTTTCTTTTTCTTGTCGGATTTCAGATGTTCTGTCCTCCAGTTCACTAATCCTATGTTCTGCCTCTCGAAATTCTACCATTGTAGGTTTCCATTGTTTTTTTATTTCTTCTACCATGCCTTTCATTCCCATAAGTTCTGTGATTTGTTTTTTCAGACTTTTGATTTCTTCTTTTTGTTCATTCCTTGCCTGCTTTATATCCCCCCTCAAATCATTGATTTGGTTTTTGATGAGGTTTTCCATGTCTGTTCGTATATTCTGAATTAATTGTCTCAACTCCTGTATCTCATTTGAATTGTTGGTTTGTTCCTTTGACTGGGCCATATCTTCAATTTTTGTGATTTGTTATTTTTTGCTGGTGTTTAGGCATTTAATTACCTTAATTAGTTTATTCTGGAGATTGCTTTCACTTCTTTTACCTAGGGTTTTCTTGCTGGATGAATTTGCTGTCTATCTGTTCTTTGACATTCAGTTCAGCTTTTTCTGGACCTCTAGCTTAGGTTTTGTTTAACAGAGGAGAATTTTTCAGTTCTTGTTTTCTTGTTTCTTGCCCTGTTTGTATGATGCCTTTTTCCCCCCACCCTTAGGAGGGTCTACTTAGGTATTATAGACCCCAGCTGGATTTTCCCAGACTAAACTGGCCTCCTATCAGGAGGAAAGAGTCATCTGCTTTGGTTTTCCCTGAGGGTGAGACGCAGCAGGTTGAAAGACTTTCCTGTGAATTCTCTGGGCTCTGTTGTTCTTATCCTTCCCAGTATGTGGTGCTTGTCTGCCTGCAGGTTCCACCAGCATAAGATGATGTGGTACCTTTAACTTTGTCAGACTCTCCCTGCTGGGGACGTGGTGGAGACAGAGGAGAGGTTGTAGGCTGGTTTTAATGGCTTCAAATTACCAAGCCCTAGTGTCTGAATTCCTTGAGGGAGGGATTCCATCTGAGTTGGGCTTCACCCCTCCCCTGGGAAATGCACAGGCTCCAGACAAGCCCTCAAACGAGCTTGTTTCTGCCTATGCCTGGGGCAGTTGTAGCCTGAGAAGTCCTGCTGCTGAATCCAGAGACAGTCAAGCCTTTGTAGAAATACAGCCACAAAAACCTGTTTCCTTTTTTTTTCTTTTACTGTCAGCCCTGCCCCCTTGGTGTTGGGGCAAAAATGAGCGACCTCTGCTTTGACCAGTTTCAACTGAGCTGGGGGCCTATTTTTAGTAGTCAGAATTTGTTAATTAATTCCACAATTGGAGTTTGATTATGCTCAGTCCCTGCTGCTGGTAAAGTCCCTTTCCTTTCCCCTCTGGGAAGCAGCCTGGGGGGGAGGGGCACCGGCCGCCATAGCTTGGGGAACTCATGGTTCTGGGGGTGCTCACAGCCGGTCCAGCTGGTCCAGACTGGGCTATACTGTGTGTCCAGTCACTGGCATGGCCCCAGGAGCTGTTCTATACTGTTCCTGGTTATTTAGTAGTTGTTCTGGAGGATGAACTAAAACGTGCACCTTGCTAAGCTGCCATCTTGGCCTGGAAGTCTAACCTGTAGTTCTTAATGACATAAATAATTTTTCTCCCTTTTCCTGATCTTGGCCTAATCTAAAGTTCTGGGCAGTCACAAGTGAAACCTTTGTCTTTAAGTTTAGAAAACAAAATGACTGACATGATTAACAATTTAAGAGAAAGTAAGATGTAGAAATTTTATTTTTCTGTGAAAGCATAAAGACAGAATATTGAGACTATAAAAATTAACTGGGCGGGCCACGGTGGCTCAGCAGGTAAGAACACTTGCCTGCTGTGCCTGAGGACCCAGGTTTGATTCTTGGTGCTTGCCCATGTAAAAAAAAAAATAACTAAATTAAAATAAAGAAGTGGAAACTACTTATAGCAGAACTGAGTTTTAATGTAAAAAATGTAAAGAAAAAAAAACATTTGAGAGTACAGACATTTCTAAAACTGCATCAGTAGGGCAAAAGCAGAAATTAACCTAAACTGTTACTTATTTATTTGTTTGTTTCTAAGTTTTAAAATAAGACATACTCTCCTGTGCCTAGAGTAGTGCAAGGAATAAAGTTAACATTACAGGATGGGTGGAATGACACTGTTAAATGGAGTAGCTCTTGTGGTTTGGCAGGGAGAGCAAATATTTTAGCATTTTAGGGCTGCTGAGTCAAGAGTAACATTTTCATCTGACAGCCTGTGGTTTTACTGAGCTTGCATAGACCAACCAGTGGGTGCACAAGGCCATCTTTAGGAAAATGGAACTTCAATCAATTGCTTTTTAAAAAGATGATGGTTCACACTATGGGCAACAACTTATCTGGGAACATAAAATATACCTAAATGCATAAGAGTAAAACAAATTTTTCTAAACCCTATCCGATGACATTTTCTTTAATTGAACCAGTGAATTATCCCAAATTGTTAATGGTAGAGTACAATTACTTTCAAGATGACTGAGTTGTTTTTCCAATTTCAATTGAAGTTAAATAATACTAGATAATTAAGCCTGAAATAGTCTGAGAAAAGTTAAACACATCAATACAGATAGAGCCTCTTGGCCACCAGTATATACTGTATTAATAAATGAAATGAGGGCTAATAATAAATTGTGGTCCAGGTTATGTTCATGCTGTCATTTGGTTTTGATGTAAGTCATTGCTTTTGCTCTGATTACTTCTATTGGTACAATCCTTATTAATGAGATATTCTTACTCTTTGACAGATATGGATGCCAGAGGATCCACTTCAGCCAATTTGAATGTCCACCCTATGTCAAGTTATATACCTATAGTACTGTTCTCTATTCTTAATGCCCTGTGGTGATAGTAACTTTTATTATTATTATAATCATTATTATTATTATTAACTGGAAAGTTAATTGGTTACAAAAAAAGTGCTTTATAAAATGCAATGAGTATGCATGTTTTTTTTCCCAATGCTGTATTTTTAACTTTTTACTTCATTATAGGTAAAATATAAATACAATAAAAAAAACACAGTAAATCCTTTTAGGGAAATCTGAAATGCCTTAATATTTACTTGATGAACCAAAGGAATTTACATATTACATACTTTTAGAGTTTTGATATAAATGTTCTTAAACTATGAGTTTAAACACTGCCTATGGTTAAAGACACACTTCCACTTATAAATCCACACAAAAGACTTTTTTAAGCTGAAAAACTTTAATTTAAGCTGTAAAACTTTTATTTAAGCCAAATACAATCTGGAAGACTTAATCAGTATCATTGTAGGAAAATGCTCATTTTAATCTCCAAGAGTGAAAAATGCATTTAAAAAGTATTCTATTTGGAAGGAGGTGGACTGTTACTAAACAGTGTTTTGGGAAACTGCTAAACCTTATCTTGGATGAATGCTCTTTGGATCAGAACACCATTAATTGATTGTGAGACTCTACAAATCTCTTTACTCTCTCTACCTCTCACTTACTCATCTATTCAAAAAAAATGGGGAGATAATCAAACCCATGCTATCTGCCTCTGCCCCAAGATTTAGTTGCTAAAAGATAAAGAAGGAAATGTGAAAATGCTTTGTTGCCTTCAATCCACAACCTGTGGAAAGTGTTAACTTTATTTAACCATATAAAATCATGATTACCACATTTTCAAGCTTACATTCCATTCTAGATAATTTTTTTCATTAAATGGTATTATAAAATGGAAATAACCACATTTTAACCTTTCTTGAAAAGTAGAAAAAAATGTTAAATAAAAATAATTGTTGCCTCCACACCTATGGGCAAGCTTTCAGGTTTTATTAAAATATGGTGGAGAAAATAAGGAATGACCTAAATCCTCACCAAATATTATGCAAAAGTCACATGATCTTTCATTTCCAATTTTTTATTCCATTAAGGAAGCCTCCCTTTTGTGGATGACAGAGATGGTTTTTAATGAAATCCAACTGTCTGAGTGAGTCTGGCAGGCTTTTTAGTTCCTGAGTTAAATTTATATTAGAACCATGGCAATATTGCCAACTTTGATATGTATGACTCACTCTTTCAATATGTGGTTTGCAAAAGATTGTTGAAGACATGACTTCATAGCAATATGTAAAGAATGTATGAAAATTGGCAGATTGAGCATCAGACATTGAGAAATCAATTTTTACCTCTTTCTTACCACTTTCACATGTTGCAGGAACTTTTTCTTATTTCCAACAGTTGGAACCAACAGTTTAGATATCAAAAAGGAAAAAACTAGCAAAATTCTGATATCACCATAAAACATTATTTACATTTAGAGGTTACATTTAAGATAAAGTAATTGTACATAAAGGAGATAATTATTTATAACTTTCTCTGTAAAGTCTGTATATACTGTATATACCTAGAAAAATTGTGAATGACTCGTAGGTTTCATATGACCATTGTTATTTCCAGTTAAAATGTGGGAAAACACTTTCTCCAATTCCTATATTTTATGCTAAATATAATGGGGTTATACCTTTTTATTATTTAGTAATTCTTATAATGTGTTCCTATACTTTTCTTTTTCAGGATAATTACTCTGTTTCATTCGTTTCTAGCAAAATATCTCTATGAGATATGTGCCTTGTTTCATATTGAAAAGTATAAAATTTACCTTTAAACTTCTGTGTGTGTATCCTATGGTTATCTCTATGTATTATTTTCTATTGTTCTAATAAAATTTATAACAATAAAATGCCCATGCATTATTACATTTGGTATGGTCAAAAAAGACATCTAGTGGAAAAAATGGGGTAATTATGCTAATGCTATCATTTTTAAATATATGTTTAGCCAGTGTTTAGCTTTTTGTTCTTTTAAGAAGATATTAAAAAAAAAATCATTTCATGACTACCTGAATAAGTAAAATCAGCAATCTGAGACAATGACCTCTGCATTAGAGTTATTTCAGGTTGGAGGAAGGGGGACCAAGGAGGAAGCATAGCACTCACTTCACGGAATTATGGTGTCTATTTTCATTGTCTTTATTTGGTCAAAGGTGGCTGTGCCCACATTTTTTACCCCTGTTTTCTTAAAACTAATACTAATGTCAACTTATGAGTTCTTCATAGGCTTTCTTATTGGCCTCACTGTTAAAGTAAGACTTGCTACTTGATTTTAAATGATATTTGTGGTACAACTATCCTAAATCTATTTTTTAAGTATAATAGAAAAAGATTAGTTTTAATTAAGAAACAGTTTAAAATGTTGATATAATGGAAATTAGAGCTAAAATAAAATTCATTTTCTTACATGAGAATTGAAGGATTTGTTTAAAAGCCGTAGAATTAAGTGGCAAAAGTGGGGGGAGGTGTCTGTGATTTGTGGGCGAGGGTAGAGCGTTTGTGCATGGGTGAGAGTGTGTGTATGGGGTAGGAAGTGATTTTCGATTTAAGTACAGTGGCCATGGGTACATTAGTGTGCCCTGATAAAGAGGAAAGACCTGGGGAATCTGTAGAAAGAAAGAGATTATAAAACCCAAACCAGGAAACCAGACCCACTGTCCTCTCCAGAACCTAAGCTGACAGGATCAGGGCAGCTCTAGAGTCCTAACACCTTAATATGAGTAACAGCTTCACTGTTTACTGTCTTTGTGAACTTGCACCATTTACGTAACTTCTCTAAGCCTCAGTTTCCCTATCTGCAGAATGGGGACTGTGGTAGCTTTTGCCCTCATGTAAATTGCAGAGCCAAATGAAACAATATACATAAAGGGCTTGAGTTAACAGACTGCTTGGATCTTTACCATGTGATTGATTTCAGTGAATGCTAAACCCTCCTGTGGAGCAGTTTCTTCTTTGTGAACTGAGGTTATCAGTGCCTCCTGCCTTATAAGGCTGGGAGTTTTTGAATGAAATGATGTAGGGAGTACCCTCATGAATCTTCCTGTCAGACAGCAAAGGGATGGCACTGGAAGATAGCAGACAACCTTCTCAGGGTGAGTTGTGTTTTAATGTATTTGGAGCTTTCCATCAATCTCATTCTACTGAGAGGAAAACTATTGGATTCCGGAAGTTTCTAGTAAAAAGTAAAGAGAGCCTAGTATCAGATTACTTTTTCATAGAAATATAATGGTGATGTTAACTAACATGTCTTTACTCTCTGCGTGGCAAATTTCCGGGTTAAGTAATTTACTTGTTCTAAATTAATCCTCACAACAATCCTACGAGTTAGATACTATTGTCAAGTTCAATGGATATGTGGAAACTGTGGACCAGAAAGATTAAGTAACTTGCACAAGGTCCTGCTAAGCGAGGGCAGGAATCTAACTCAGCCAGGCTGATTATACTCTGACCTGAGGTGTGATTAGCCCAGTCCCTCTCTGAATCAGAGCCATCAGATGTAGAGTTTGTGAGTAAGCATCTCTAGCGCCAATTTGTAGTGTATTTTGCGCTGTCCCTATTGTTGAGCAGAATTTAAATTAGGAGATGGAAAATTTGGGAAACTGGCCTTTGGCTATCATAAAATTTGGTATTCTCTAATTTTTATTGAGAGAGCTATCCAAACTAAAATTGACGGAGATTCAGGATTCTTTACATGCAAATTTTAAGAGCATTTTTTCCTGTTTTGGAAATATTTTCTAGGCTTTAGGTTTACTTTTTTACCATGTATTTCTTTTTACTTTTGAAGAGAGTTTGTGTAGATGCCCAATCATTTCACCCTTTCCATTGGCAAGTATAATAGTATAACTTCAGGGAAATTTAACAAAAAAAAAAAACAAAATGATTAGAATGTTACAAATTCTTTTTTTTGCAATTACAATTCCCCCTGCCATTTCACATTCTTATGATGCCAGATTTTTAAAATTTTAAATGACTCTTAATTGGGTTCATTTTTTTCTGAAATATTCTACCCTTTTTAAAAATAAAAATTGCACTGATATTCATTATAATTTGGATACACTTCAGTAAATATTGGAGGTAAAATCAACCCATGGCAGCAATACAAAATTAGCAATTAGTAAATTGTACCGTTCTTTTGAAACAAAATATGTAAACAGAATAAGAATATGGTTCATTCAAATTGTTGGATTCTTCTGCTGTTGTTTTTCTTTGAATCTAGTGTCCTTATTTAATGCCTTGCTTTGCAAGTACGTGATAATTATGTCTTGAACTTGCACATAGAATAAATGCACTCAAACGGAGTTAAACCTGTAAGAAAGGATGCTTCTGCTATTTGTCTGTCTTCATTCTCATTCTTTACTGTTGTTCTGCCTGTTGAAATTATCTGAAAGCCTGATAATTCTACCTTGATCATTAGTACTGTGGTGAAGAGAAAAAGTATTGGAGCCTTGATAATTAGATGTTACCCAGGAAAACTCAGAAAACTGGAGACAAATGAAAAGGACTTCAAATTAGCAGATTTCATTTTAGCATCAGACAGTATAACATGACAGACACAAAACAAATGTCAAATGTATATCTAGACTGGCTAATGAGGAAGTGAAATGTCCATTCGATGTGATTATTGTATTGGCATTTTCAAAGCATCCAGTCAAGAATGGCTTCCCTTGCAAGGCTAAACTTAGAGATTGCACAATGAAATGGTCTCTGGGATATTAAACTCTGGTGCAGTACGGTTACTGTGCATGTCTTATCTCTAAGTGCTCGGGTCAAATTTTCTGAGTTAAACCAGTGTACTTTTCACCACTTCCTCTCATCCTCTCCCTTTTATATACTTAGTTTTTTCCTCCCATGTTCCCTTCTGGAAATAAGATATGACTATGGTGAAAAAGAATCAAAGATACTCTATAATTTTGAAATAATTAAAGCAGTAGGTGATCCATGTTGACAACGATGAGCAATTTGGGAGGAAGGCAGTATAGCCTAGGGTTAAACAGCATTTGTTCCTGGCCATGGATCTGTGTTGGAATCCTGGCGGTGTCCTTAAATAACTGATGACTGTGGGCAGGCAGGTTAAGCCCTCTAAGGCATGGAGTTTTTCCATCTCTAAAATCAACCCAAGGTTGGTGGTACCCGTCTTTGAGAATTGTGGAGGATTACATGACCTAATCACTAAAAGCTTTTTATCATTGTTTGGCTCATGGGCACTCAACAATATAGTTTGATAAATTAATAGTGGTGTTATTATTATTATTGAACTTTAAATGCTGAATCACTCTTCAAGGGTCCTTCCTCAAATACAGATAAGAACAGTATCTACTTCAAAGGGTGATTCATTCATTTATTTAGAGTTTCCAACACTGGTCTTAGGACTAGAGATAGAAGGTAAGACCTCTTTCCTCATGGACATTATATTCCAGTGATAAAATCGAGTACAGGGAAGGAGCTATGGAATAATTAGAAGATGAGAGAGAGATTTAGAATATATGCTCAAGTAGTTGTTAGGACTAAGTAAGATAATGTTTATAAGGTGTTTAGTGCAATGCTGGGTACTTGGAAAGAGCCCGGCCTTTGTCGGCTGCCATTCTCATTTTTTCAGAACAGGATTGAAATGGCAAATAGCTCAGGAGGTTGCCTCAAATCATGGCCGGCAATATTACACTTACTCAGATGGATGTTAAATCTTAGTTTCAAAGCTTTTCTGATGTTTTAAGGTGCTCCTGCCTCAAAGTAGACAGGGCCTAATATGACCCCATATGTGTTCCAACTTGAAGGATAGCAATCAGGTTGAAAGGAGAGCCTTGTGACCTGGCAGGGCTCTTCTAGGCTACACTGTGTTCTGGACGTAGGCCTGAAGGGCGGGAGGGGCGGGAGAGTTACTACAGAGCATTGAAACAGAGACGTATTTTGGGTAAAAGAATGTATTCTTTACCAGTAACATAAAACATAAAAGAGAGGCCCATAACTGTTGTGGTCAGCTTACCTGAATTGCCTGGACATCTCTCCATGAATATCAGACTAGGTTCTGTTGGGGCTGGAAACTCTAAAGGAAATCCCTTCCTTTGGCTGCTGCTACCATGGGGGAAAGGCCTTCTCCTTTCAGAAATCAAGCAAGTTTGTCTCAAAGCAACCCCAAGGTAGGCCTTTTCTTGAGGAAAAAAAAAATGCCATTCTCCTCTCCTATTAGAGAAGATGCTAAGGGACATGAACTGGTGTTAGAAAAACATTCTAGTTATGACAGGCCATTTGTCTGAAGATGGGACACACTAGCATAAGTAAGGAGATCATTTTGAAGGAGAGAAGAATGGAAGTGGGGCAAGTTCTGGGTCTATAAGAGAAGGCTAAGTGGAGAATAAGTATTAGGTACATTTTCCAACATATAATGGTAAAATTAAGCCACTTATTTTCAGGGATAATCCCCTTTCACTGAAAAGTCATTCAATGACTGTTCAATAAGGAGACTTTTCTTCAAAGCAACACATACCCATACTTCTACACACGAGGCTTGTTAAGTCCCATGAATAACATTCTGCTTAGAGCCAGCACTGGATTTAGAAGGTAGCTAGCAAGCTACAGGTGTTTCTGATGGCAAATGAACCCCAGCTGCTAAGGAGAAGCAACAGAATTTAGGGCTCCCAAGCAACTGAAGTTACTTGCTGCAGATGGTAACTTGTCTGGAAGAAGAGTTTCCATATCTGAGCAAGTGGTAGGAAGTAAATTAAGTGGAGCTGCGAGCTCAGCGAATGAGTCTTGGTAGGTACACATCAATTGTATATTTGAACTGATGATAGAGGAGGGTTTGTGAAATGATTAAGATTATGTGTTTTGGAATCAAGCAGCCAGTACCGGATCTGCCAGTCACTTGATTTGTGCCTTAGAGCAAATTGCTTAGACACTTTAAATTTGTTTTTTCATTTGTGAAATAAAGGTCAGAAGTGCCTACCTCTATTATGTGATCATTAAATGAGATAATGCATTTAAAGTGGTTTTCACAGTACCTAAGAAAGTAAATCCTCAATATTCCATGTTTTTTTACTTACTTCTGCGTTTCTCTAATTTGAAATATTACAAATGCTGAAATGGAAAGGTAAATATTAGCTTCTGAATATTTAAAATGCTTTGTGCATTTTATTCCATATTTCATATCATTTTCATCGGTCCCATTTGTAGACTTGCTTGCTCCTGGAAGTGAAAACAGATACAGCATATTAAAAGGAGGGGCCCACAGCTTTTTCTGAGGTTTCTTAATCCAACTCAAAAAGGGAAACAGCCTTGTTTCCTTTACTGGGCCATAACAATTTCACAAAATCATCAAATATAAACAATTTCAGTGCCCTGAGTCCTTAAAAGCTTGATTTCAATTCTTCTTCCTTGAGATTAAATGCCATTTTTAAAAGAAAAAAATTTCTAAGAAAACTTTCAACGGTTTTCTTCCTCATCTCTAAAAGTATATTCAGATCTCAATTTGTAAAATCATGTCAAAGCCTTTGTACGTAAAGAATAAACTCAAATCTTGGATGTAGTCATGTTTTCATAGGTGAAACATGCATATCATCTTGGAATGTTATCAGGCTTTATAATGGATGTCATGGTGGCTTTTAGGAATTTCTATCATGAAAACAAATGAAACAGAATGTGTTCTTGGCATGTCCTTCAGACTTTCCATTCTAATTTTAGGAAGAAAAGTCCCTTAATTAAACATAATAACCTGATTTTTTTTTTCTTTTTCATGGATTAATTTTGGGTCATTTAGCTGTTCCTAAGAGACTTGTCACTTCCTCATACACAGAATAATCCCAAGAAGCTTTTCACCATTGAACTAATAGTCTTGGGGTAGAAAGACTTTGAAGGTCCTTCTCAGTAGCATCTTCTATTCTTTCTTACTCGTGGTTTCTTGGAAGTGCGGTGATTCAGAGGCTCAGAGAGATTCTGTGCACAATTGTTTGTGTAGAAAGCTCTCGATGTCACTGAAGGGTTAGAAATATGATCACGCCCTCCAGCTTCCTCCATGAGGACATCAGTGTTTATCATCTAGCTAGTTCTGCCAGGGTTGTGACTGGATTATTCATAGAAATGTCATACTGAGAATTAGGCTTAAGACAAGTTTAATACAAGAGGGAGTTTATTTTTAGGCCTTTTCCATATATATTAAAATTTTTCAAACTGTATAAGGGTGAGTTATTTTGATTCAGATTCTCTCAGGTAGAGGCAAGGAATCAACACATTTTTAGCTCATAAACTGATAAAACGACCCATCAGGTTTGATATCCAACATTTTAAAGTACAAATGAGTGGAAAATATGTGATAGAGCAAAAACATTTCCTATTAAGATAACTAATATGCAAACTAAAATCTGACATAAAGGTCTTTGAAAGAGTGGATTTAGTTAAAATACTGACTTTTAGACTCAAGAACTTTGAATCTGGGCAGTATGAAGGTGGCTCAGTGGGAGAATTCTCACCTGCCATGCTAGAGACCTGGGTTCGATTCCCAGTGCTTCCCCATGTAAAAAAAAAAAGAACTTAAAAACTGTGAGATGGATATAACTATTGTTATATGGATGTAGTTTATTCAATACTACTGTGAATATAATGGACACATTTAAATTCTTATTTGAAACATCTAGTCTTTCTAGATGTTTAGAAGTATGCAAAGTATGTTAAAAGTAGAGGTAGTAAAATAACACAATCTGTAGATATTTTATTAAAATTCTTATGAAATATCTTTTGAAAATGGAATAGTCAAACCACCTCCAGAGAAGTACACATTCTGTTTGTGCTGTTTTAGGGAAGAAAGAGAAGTGTGAAAGGCTCTATGCCAGTAAGTCTGTAGTTGGGCAAGATAAACCATCATCCTTTATGTTTTGTGCATTCTGTTTTACTTTACTGTGTATATAGTGGACAGACGAGCCCTCATTTTTATCATCTAGTCTTTATGGATGTTAAAGAAGCTGCCAGTGTACGACAGAAGTAGAGTTAGCAAACTACTACATTTTGTACATTTTGAGTTAAAATTTATAGGTAAGACTTGGTTCTGAAAACGACGGCATTTTTCTTGGAGAAGCAAAATTGTTAAAATACCATT
Source organism: Myrmecophaga tridactyla (assembly GCA_004026745.1). NCBI lineage: Eukaryota > Metazoa > Chordata > Mammalia > Pilosa > Myrmecophagidae > Myrmecophaga > Myrmecophaga tridactyla. The sequence continues at coordinate 4,108 of PVIY010046463.1, read as the reverse complement.
TAAGCATTGCAGAGGCAACCACTGGGTTGATAGTGGTGAGAAGGGGAAAGGTTCTAGGCCAGAATGTTCCTATTTAGAAGACATTCTTCAGATTATATCCTTTTGTTGTATATGTATGGTTTATTTAATGCAACTGTGTGTAGCATAGACAAATTTAAGTCCTTATCTGAAACATCTGGTCTTTGTAGATTAGATGTATACAACATATGTTAAAAGTAGAGAGTGTAAAATAATACTTTAAATAGTTTTTCTGTTAATACATGGGAATGGCATTGTTAAACTAGATGTCTTGGAGCAGTATGCTGAGGGGGTGGTGGTGGGGGCAGGGAAGGAAGTGCAGAGGGTAGGGTCTCTGCACGCGCGTTAGACAAATTCAGATCGTCTGCCCGTTGTTCTGAATAAGCATTTTAGTTATTGCTGTGTATGAAAGGGTGATTTTTAATATTCAAAAAATATATTAAAAATAGAGGTAGAACAATAATCCCTATAGAAATGTCCTTGTGTCCTTGTGTTAGTTTATAGGAAGGACTAACTTCTGGGAGCCACCTTTGCTAATCCACCTCTTGGAGCTCAAGGTATTTCTGTGCTTAGTCATTGACATGGTAGAAGATAAAGAAGAGGAAGGGCGAAGACAAGGGCATCTTTATATCTAGAACACAGTTTTAGATTATAACCGTAGTTCTTTGTATATTTTTTGTACGATATCTGTGCATACTGCAGATATGAGTCTTTATTTCACAACATCCAAGCATTTTAGATATCTTGAAGTGGCAATGTATGATAAAAAAAAGTAGAGCTAATGAATTAATGAATTTATAAATTTCTTTTTGTTAATAGAATAGAAGCATCTTCATAATGGAATTGTTAAGCTGCCTGTGAGCAGTACGCATCAGGACTTGTTCATTAGGTTGGCGGCAGAGGGGCAGAGTGCAGTGGAAGGGATGTATGCAGATGTGCTCCTATTTCCATTTTTGTGTAACCATTGTATGCCCACATCTCTTGGGTATACCATAGGAAAATGTCATTAAAAACTCAGTGGAAACATACCTTGCTATTATTTTGATATAGATCAGACAATAAATTCTCTTAGCTTCCTTATACTTTTTGTACTCTTGCTTTATGTCTAATTTTAAATTGGGCATTAAGGGAATGTATTATTTGTAACTCTGCCAATAGCTATAGAAGTTTGTTGCATTTTTGTCTTGAAATTTTCATTCCCAAGAAAGGCAGGAATGCATTTTTCCCCCTGATAGAGTTGGTGTCATGAATTCTTGCTTATCACAATAGTCACGGCTTTGGGACTTTGAATTGGTAAATATTCATGAAAAAGTATGATACATTCTGTGTGATCTCAACCACATAAAAATGTATGCTTAGTTGTGTGTGTACACATAAAGAACCTAGAAGAATATGTCAAACTGTAAACTGCTTGAATCCTGTGTGACATTTTGTGTTCTTCACTTCTTGTGCTTTTTGGTTTTCTAAATTTTATAATTAGCTTAAAAGTTTTTTTAAAAAATAAATGTTGTTTTAAAAATCTTCAAAAAAACCTGTGAGATGTACATCAAAGTATGTGCTAAATAGTATAAGAAGGATCCCAATGCATTGTTGTCTGGGAAAGGAAAAAAAATAATGGGAACAATCTAAATGCTCAGCAGAAGGAAAAAAAATCAAATCAGATTCAATACATTTATGCTATGAAGTCCTATGCCATAATTAAAAGGAAATCTGTGCATAAAAATCTGCAAGATAGGGTTTTGGATATTAAAGGAAAATACTGGATGAAAACTGAATATGTTACCATTTATATGAAAACTTTAAATGATATGGGTACATATTCATAAATAAAAGCATAGAAATTTGAAAGTCTGGGCCAAAAGTCTAGACCAAAACACAATGAATGGACACTAGTGGTTACTTCTGCAATGGGGTGACCATGATGGAATTAAGATTAACAAAGGCACATTCAGTCTTATCAGTACAATTTGGTAAAATATTCACCTTGATGAAGATAATATATATTTTAAAATTTGTGTAGGGACAAATAAAAATAAAGTGGTATAGGATTTGAAATTGGAAAATCCACAATTGGGGTAAGAGAACAGTTTTTCATGAGTCTTTTGTTTATTAGTGAGCTAAGTATTTATCACCTCTCAGTAAACTCTGCATTAATAGAACACAGGCCCAACTTGAGAGCCAAATGTTTCCCGTTCCCTGTTTTTGTAAATAAAGTTTTATTGGAAGACATCCTTGCCGTTTCATTTAAATATTATTTATGGTTGCTTTCATTCAACAAAAGTAAAGCTGAGTAGTTGTGATAGAGACTGTAAGGCCTATTTACTACCTGGCCCTTTACAGAAAAGTTTGCAAATCTCTGGATTCAATAGGAAAAAGGAAGTCGTAGACTACCTCTTAGACATTTTATATAAAGTAGCCATCTTCACACAACCACTTAATATTGACCTACTATATTTTGGGGCTGAAAAGCAATTTCATTAATCATTTCCAGCATGATGGCTCTACAAATATTACCTCACTTTGTAAGGAAAGTTTAATTCCAGTTGAGAATACAGACAATGAACATCAAAGCATAGGTAGGTGGTGTTCAAAGACCAGACTGTGTCACATACAGTGGAGGGGGTAAAACTTTGCAGTCACTTTTGAATTTGAATTATGTTGTAACTCTGTAACCTTGGTTTTAACATCCCAGGGTCTCATTTTCATCATCATAAAGTGGAAATTGCACCTACTTTACACTGTTGTTTTAAGGATTGGATATACTTATGGAGTAGTTTTATATCTGGCCAAATGAAGGCACTCAAGTAATAGCTTTTATCATTATTACTATAGTAATATATATATACTCAAGTAGTATTATTTATGATGATTTTTATCACTATTGCTATTATTAACATTAATAGTATAGTAAAGTTATGGTGAATATGTAAGACCCATGGGGTGTAACTATAAAGCATCTTATTTTTGTCTAACCACCTCTTAAAATGTCCTATGATGCTAGTTTTTCTGGACTGCTGGACGTCATTGAGGGCAAGTCCAATGTTATGTCTGATCACTTTCATGTTTTTCACTTAAAGTGGTCCAGTCCTTAATTAATGGGCCCAGCCTAAAGTATCCTAACTTAAAACAATGAAAGATTGCTGAGCTTTTTTAGTCTGTGTCTGCTGTGGGCTAGTCGTCTGGTAAAGGAAGACAGTTAATTTCTCTCTTTATCTGCAACTTCCATTCCTCCTCTATTTTAGTGACCATGACTTCTGATATTACAAGAGGTAAAGAGACAGGAAAGGGCTTGGTATATCAGCAACTATTTGGCATTGGTATCTTCAATTTGTGGCTGCAGTAGAATAAAGATTCCTGCAAGTTTTTGGTACTTCTCCTTCAATAGATGGGACCTGTGTCCCTTCCCCTTGAATCTGAGTTGGCCCATAACTGCTTTCACCAGTGGAATCTGGTGAAAAGATGTGACACTTGGCCAGTTCTGGGCCTAGGCTTTAAGAAGACACCATGGCTTCTACCATAGCCCCTTGGAACCTTAAACAGCCATGTAAGAAGTCTGACTAACCTAGGAGCCATCATGCTATGAGAATCCTAAAATCCACAGAGAGTCCCTGTGGTCACTTTCACAGGTATTTTGGAGACAACCTCCCCACCCCATCCTTAGAGAAGGAACTCTTACCTAGATACCTTGACTAAGGTGTGGCATGATCCCTTAAACATCGTCAGCCATTAGACAGTTTGGATCTGTTCCTCTAGCTTGATTTGCAATGGTATGGCAACTTTTCAGGTGGTATTTTTTTCTTTATTTTGGGGATGCATGGTCCAGGAATTGGTTTCCCACATGGAAGGTGGGCATTCTACCACTGAACCACCATGCACTCCTCAGGTGATATTTTTTGGCATGGGCAGACTCCGGGAATCAAACCCAGGTCTCAGGCATGGTAGGCGAGAACTCTGCCATTGAGCCACCATTGTACCACACTCAGGTGATATATATTTTTTTTTAAACTTTTTTATTAATTAAAAAACTTAACAAAAGAACATTAATATATCATTCCATTCTACATATACAATCAGTAATTCTTTTTTTTTT
>PVIY010046462.1:0-18452 GCA_004026745.1 Myrmecophaga tridactyla | reverse complement strand
ACCATGTAAATTATGATGCATTCATATCTTTAATACTATGCAGTTATTAAAATAGAGTGAGATGGAAAAAATAATAATATGGAGTAAATGCAACCTGGAGTCCTGGTTTGGATGCTGGAACAGTAAAAATGATATTAGTGGGGAAACTCGTGAAATCAGAATAAAGTCTGGAAATCAGTTAATATCAAGGTACACATACCAATTTCTTACTTTTGACTAATGGTTATATAAGATGTTAACAAGAAATCCAAAATTATTAAAAGATGATAAGTGTATTTGAAAAACTGATATAAAAAGAAGACCAAGTATATTAATGAAAAAAGGCAAGTTGCAGAATTGTATGTATAATATTTGTGTATTGAATGATAGAGATGGGCGGTGCGATGGTGGCTCAGTGGCAGAATTCTCGCCTGCCATGCTGGAGACCCAAGTTCGTTTCCCAGTGACTGCCCATGTAAAAAAAAAAAAAGATAGGGATTACATATGTGTATCCTAGTATAGGCATAGATCTCTGTAGCAGGATATGCCTTGCCTTTCCTCCCCAAAAATGTTTATAGGGTTGTCTCAGAGTCATTGGAATGGAGACTGTCAATGTCAATAGAAGTAGGGGGTTGGTTGGGATCTTTTATTTTTCACTTTCACAATTAAATCATACTGTATTCTTTTGATTATTTTACCAGGTGGAAAGTTTCTTGTATATAAATTAAAAACAACCAGTTGAAAAAACAAGGTATACAAACTGGTTAACATGGGGACTGATACATTGTAGATGTTCAGTATTTTAAAAATTTTTGTGTTTTCACTGCCTGCTTTGGTTCATAACTTATTTATTATATCTCTAACAATAATTGCACACGTTTATTGATGCATACTATGTATGATCCAGGCCTTGTGTTAAATACTTTATACATAGTATCTCTTGTTGGTTTGCCCAAGTTAGTGTGATGCCCCAATATATCCCAGAGTAATTTGGGCAGTGAATAAAGAAGTATTTGCAAGGTCCCTTGGGGGACTGGGGAGAATGGAGGGGGACTGGGGAGAAGGGAGTAAATAGTCAACTTCCGCATTTAGAGAATTTCTGATATTCTCACAAGCAGTGGGGACAACCAAATCAATAGGCTGAGCCCTCTATCTTGGGGTTCGCCCCTATGAAACTTATTCCGGCAAGGATAGGCTAAGCCTACTTAAAATTAAGCCTAAGAGTCATCTCCAGAGAACCTCTTTTGTTGCTCAGATGTAGCCTTTCTCTCTAAGCCAACTCAACAGGTGAACTCACTGCCCTCCCCTCTATGTGGGACATGACTCCCAGGGGTATAAATCTCCTAGGCAACATGGAACAGAACACCTGGGATGAATCAGGACCCAGCATCAAGGGAGAAGGGAGAAATGAGACAAAATAAGGTCGCAGTGGCTGAGAGATTTCAAAAAGAGTCTAGAGGTTATCCTGGAGGTTATTCTTATGCATTATGTAGATATCCCTTTTTAGTTTATAGTGTATTGGAATGGCTGGAGGGACGTATTTAAAACTGTTGAGCTGTGTTCCAGTAGACTTGATTCTTGAAGAGGATTGTATAAATACATAACTTTTACAATGTGACTGTGTGATTGTGAAAACTTTGTATCTATTGCTTCTTTTACCCAGGGTATGGACAGATGAGTAAAAATATATGGATAAAGAATAAATAAATAATAAGAGGGAAAAAGTGTAAAATAAATTGGGTAGATAGAAAGACTGATGGTCAATGAGAGGGAAGGGTAAAGGATATGGTATGTATGAGTTTGTTTGTTTTTTTTCCTTTTTATTTCTTTTTCTGGGGTGATGCAAATGTTCTATAAAATGATCATGGTGATGAATACATAACTATGTGATGATATTGCGAGCCACTGATTGTACACTATGTATGGAATGTATGCATGTGAAGATTTGTCAATAAAAATATATTTAAAAAAATTCTATACATAGTATCTCATTACTCCCCACAATAACATTCTGAGTTCTATACAATTATTCCTATTTTACAGTCAGGGAAACAGGAATAGAGAAGTAAATTGCCTAGGTCACAAGGCTAAAAAAATGTGGAGCCAGGATTTGAACCCAAGGACTCTAGCTCCAATGCCTTTCATTATTGGCAAAGCCTTTTGTATTAGTTTGTTAAACTGCTGGAATGCAATATATCAGAAATGGAATGGCTTTTAAAAGGGAAATTTAATAAGTTGCAAGTTTACAGTTGTAAGACTGTGTAAATGTCCAAATTAAGGCACCAACAAGAGGTTACCTTCACTCAAGAAAGGCTGATGCTATCCAGAACATCTCTTGTCAATTGGGAAGGCATGTGGCTAGCATCTGCTAGTACTTGTTCCCATTTCCATTGCTTCCAGCTTCTGATGTCAGTAGTTTCCTCTCTAAACATCTGTGGGCATTCAGTCAGTTCCTCTGGGATGCAACTCGGTTCAGGCTTGCTTAGTGTTTAATGGGTAGGTGCATATGAGGTCTGCCAGCTTTCCATCCTGGCTTCTCGTTTCATAAGACTTCCCCAGGGGTATTTTCCTTCTGCACCTCCAAAGGTCTCTGGCTGTGTGGACTCTGGCACCTCTGGAATAACTGTTCTCCAAGCATCTGCATGAGCTTTCCAAACGTCTGTGTCTGCATTGGCTCTGAAGTTTCTCCAAAATGTTTTCCCTTTTAAAGGACTCTAGTGAACTAATCAATACCCACCTTGAATGGGTAGAGCCACGTCTCCAGCTTATCAAAAGGTCACACCCACAATTGAGTGTGCCACATCTTGTGGAGACAATATAATCAAAAGTTTCTGCCCCACAATATTGAATCAGGATTAAAACATAACTTTTTTGGGGTACATAATATTTTCAAACTGACAGAACTTGTTTGCTTCTATAGATGCTATTTTTCAACTTTCTGATTGTTATATGGTAAATATAATTTATCATCAGTGGAAAAAAGCAATGACATCACCTTTATTATTTAGCCAAGTTGGGCAATTCAAAGTTCCTGCACTTTTCTTTTAAAAAATTCAGCAAATGTTTTTTTTTCTGCTTGATCTTTTACTTTTTATATATTCAAACTGGTCATTCAATCATTTGGCAGTTTTCCCTAGGCTAAATGATTCCACTACTTCACTGTTTTTTTGGAGGTGTTTAATTTTATTCTCTATAGTTGATCTTTTCTGGAGCATTATCAATCTCTCCCCATGTACCTTAAAAAGGATAGATGCAGTTGTTATTTCTTTCCCCTCCTTCCTCTTCCTTTTTTGTTTTATAAAGTAAGCAGTTAGCATAAAACCATATAAACTTCTCAATGAAGGTTTTTCATAGACTAGTACAAGTCAGTAAAGGACTATATTCTCATCAGTTTACATAAGCCCTCTGATATAGAAAATTGAAACTGACAGATATTGCTGTTGACAGAAGTTTCTATATGCATAGAAAATTAGGTCTTTTTTAATGAAAAAAATGTTTAAGAAACTTGAACTGTTATCTAATTTACTTATCTGTAGGCAGGTTATAGGTTTTTCACTCCATTACCATCACCACTTTTGTCAATAATCAACATTTATTGGATTTCTGATGTGCATATGGCACTATTGTATTTGGGAATCATAAAATTCTTAACCAGATTCAAAGTCTCATTTGATTTAACTACAAAAACTTCAAAATTTATTATGCATGTGAGCACTGCAATCATACAAGGCTCTTTGGAAGATAAAATATAATAAATAACACTTAAAGAGTAGATCATAAAAATAGATGAGAAAATGTGATGAAAAGAAAAAAAATAGCAAGGGTCATTTATCATAATAAATTAATTTCTATTTAAATATCCCTAAGATGTTTGACATTTTGATAGATGCTTAAGTGAGCGTAAAGTCAGTGTGTTGACTGATTTCCTGCATAACTGAAAAAAGATTAAAGTGATGGAACATGGAAGAGTTTTCTGCCTGAAAATACACTCTGAAATGTGTTTTAATAGATATCTATTAGAAGTCTCCTATGATAAAGCATATTGCCAGCAATTGTGTCAAATAGATGAATAAGAACATTCTCTACTCTCAGGGAGCAAACAATCTAGCTAGGGCAGCACTGTCCAGTATGTGAATAGGGAAAGGCTGCTTGATGAACAGAGCTTGTACTAAGACTTCAGCTTCTGCTATTAGCCAGGCATCTATGTGCACTGCACAATTTGTACAAAATCTCTTGCATGGCAGCCCTATCCTCAACTAAAACAAATACAGAAAAATGATATAACAGAGGATTACATAAAATCCTAGTTGCGAAGGGAAACGGGTCTGTCAGAACTTAGCATTTGAGCCTCAGATGCTAGGTAGAATATTTCACAGTGAATTAAAGAGGCCCCTTTACCTAAGATTAGCCCAGTCTGGGTCACATGCCCAACTCAATGGCTAAAGATTAAACTAAGTGCTGTGATTGACAGTGCAAATGAAAACACAAGGGAGAGGAGATTCCTGGCAGGCAAAAATAACAAGAGGGCATTGTGAAAGCTGGATAGTGGATCACAAACAGATCATACAAGACCTTAAATATCATGCTAAAGTTCGGCACTGCTTACTGGTAATAAAGAGACATATAAATAAATTTTGTTCTTTTGCTTTTCCCTATAAAAGATTTGTTATCTTTTATAACACAGACATGTTCAAATCCTAGCCACAGGCTCTGTGTATGTGAGTAAATAGGATCATTTGTAAATAGGATCTTTAAAGCTCCTATTAAGTAAGATGAGGCCAAACTGAATCAGGGTGGCCCTTAATCCAATAGCACCAGAGTCCTTTTAAGCAGAGGAAATTTGGACACAGTTAGTAGGAGTCAGGAGGAGACAGGATAGAGATAGTCATGTGATGGTGATAGAGATTGAGATATGAATTGCCCGTAAGCCACCACCATAACGTCACAGACTTCAGAGAAAGCAGGATCCTGCTGATGCCTTGACTTTGGACTTCTAGTCTCAAAATCTAAAACAAAAAACTCCTGTTGCTTAAGGCAACTAATCTGTGATATTTTGTTATAGCAGGCCTGAAAACTAGGGCAATTTTTGGAAGTTCTAACAATATTTAAGCATCATACATAGAAAGTAGAAATTTTATCTAAGAACTATATCCTACCCACAATCTCATTCCCCAGAAAGTAACCACAATAAACACATTGGAATGTGTAGCTTTTGGAGCCTCATAGAAAGTTGTTTAGCTATCTCTTCATCTGTAGGGAGGTCGTCTACATTTTTTTATTTTTGATCTGGTATTCATTTAGTAAAAGCAAATTTGCAAGACTAATAAATACATTGATTAATTTACGTATAAATTCAATACATGCTTTACCATCGTTGGCTACTATGCCAAGGCCTAATAAAAAACTTAGGTGCAGTTCATCCTTAAGGATAGTGAATGCAAATCCATATTTCAAATATGTTCTTGATAGTTTTATTAAAACATTTTGTCATAATTATCAAACCTGACAAAATTATCATGCCTCTTAGCTTTCTAAGATGTCTGACTGAGGAGGAAAATCTTTGCTCTGCCATTTTCTAGCTTCCTTATGCTTACAAGCCATCACCATATTGTAGCTAGAGCATTGATTGATCTAGAGATAGACTGCCTGTTTTAATTGTACCTCTGCTACTTGCAACATACATAAGGTCCCTTGGTCCCAGTTTTCTCATTATTAAAATGGGAATAAGAACAGTACCTTCCTGATGATTTTTTTTATGAGGGTTAAATGAGTTTATAGAGATGAAGCACTCAGAACAGCGCCTGGTACATAATAAATGCCACATGAGTATTTTCTACTGTTAGTATTACATTCAAACTGGACTTTCTTTGTGGGAATCTTTTAACGTCACCTTTTTATTTTGTGGGGACAAATGACATAAAACCAAATAACATGATCTGTAAATTTACCTAACTGGATCCACAGTGACCCAGTGACCACTCCTTCCTTGCTGTGGAAGCTCCTTTCTCCCCTTCCCTTCAGTTACCTGAGTACCATATGTGCGAAGACACATCTGACATGCAGGCCAAGAAGGGCTGCCAATGTCAATCCACACATAAAATATTATTAAATCTTGATTTTTTTCTTCTCTTGATAAGCAACATATATGTATATATATATATATATTAAGATTTTCTTTTCACACTCCATTAGAATTTCTAGAGTGCTCTCTAGGATGCACCCACCCCACTTTGGAGGACCCTATGCTAGTAGAGCCACTTCTCAGAATGAATCCACAGCCTGCCATGGAGAACTGACAGCTGGGAAGCAGCACCAGGGTAAGACTGAGCCTTGGTATAGGAGGAAAATGTAGGGGCAGGAAACGGCAGGTAGAACAAGGGAAAACTGGAAAGAGCCCAAGAGTCAAATTTTAGCCGTGGGCATAACCCTGCTGTAAAGGCTCTTCCAACCCAAATTATAAAAGCCTTGGGATTTCAGATACAACATGTTCCAGCAGTTCAGATTCATTCATCAAGTTTGGACTGAGCACCTACTCTGATTCAAAACTGTCCTAAGGGTACTGGAAGTAAATGGCCACTTATTCAAGGAGTTTATAGTCTGATAGAGATGCCTAACACCAATATATAATTTCAGTATGAATTATTTGTTTATATCTTTTAATATATGAATATATATTTATAAATAATTTATGAATAAATCACTTAGCACAAAATACTATAAAGACAGAAAAAGAAACTACTTAGCCTTACTTAATCTTCAGAGGAAAGGTTTCCCAGAGGAAGGAGCTAGTGCCTAGGATAAGTCTTGAAAGAACAAACTGCTTCTTTTAATGGATGCCTGCATTAAAAAATCTTCTTTTAACTGTTTATTAAATATGCTGTTCCCAAAGACCCAGGATTTATGTAGACACTAGAATATAAACTCCATGAGAATGTGTGTCTGTTTTTGTTCACTGCTGTGTATCTGATGACTACAACAGAGCTTGGCACATAGTGAGTTCTCTTTGGATGATGAATTAATGAATGACTAGAAAAGCTGTGTCTGTGAAATGTTAGATAAGGATTTTCATATCCTCTCTTTGAATCATAGAATGAATAGTATGGGAACCTCAGAGATAATTTGTTTCCAATTCTATAGCTGAAAAACAAAAGGCCTGGAAAGAGGCCAAGTAATCCATTTAAGTAATCCAAGAAGCCAGGTAGAGAACTGGGACTAGAACTCATGTTCCCTAACTCCTAGCCCAGTCTTTCTTCACAATCCAATGGCATCTTCCCAGAAGTACCAGATGGCCACAACTCATCTTTCACTATTTAGGTCTTGTCAAGAGCCAGGAATGCCTCTGATTCCAGATGGTTGAAGGAAATTAAGGCAGCTAGAGACCTTTCTCTCCATTTGCTGTGTCTGTTTGGGTTTGTTTGAAACCAGTGGTTTCAGTTGTTAGGAGTTCTTTTCTCTCAGTAATGAGGAAGCAGAAACAAAATAGCATTACATCTGTAAGTACAATTTAAACTGTACAATACAAACACATTCTGTAACTACTTTATTATTTTCCAAGCAAACCAACTGGACTAAGTACCCCAATCTGTGTACATCTATATTCAATTGAACATGACCTGAACATCTCAGAGCTAGTTTTTCATTTTTCTTAAGGGGAAAATGACTACACCTATGCATTCATGTTTTATATGTATGAAATATAAGAAACTAAATATGTGGTATAGAAAATATTGCTATATATTATAAAATATTTAAAATTTTGCTTTATATTATGAATATATAAAATAGATGTTTATATATTTACAATGTATATAATATTATAAATGATATATATTAATAATATATAAAATATATGTTTGTATTTTATAATATATATAAAAATATCTATTTATATATTATACAACATATATATATATGTTTTAGGTTTTAGTCCTAAAATCTGACTCTGTCATATCACCCCTTAGTCTCTGCATAAATATATATATCCTCAAAGAAGACGTCTCTGCCATCTATTATTTAAATGGGAACTTCTCTTTTAACCTAAATTATTTTCCCTTTTTAAACTTAAATTCATATCTAATAATGTGAATTTCCAGACCTTGCCTGGATTTCAATTCTACCTCCTAATTATATCTCAAAACTGTCCACTTTTTTTCATCTCCAATGCCACCCACCTAGGCATACCCTGTATTGTTTCTCAGTTCAGACTACTGAAATATCTTCTTAACTCATCTCCTTCCTTTCAATACCTGTCCCACATAACAGTTAGAATAACTTTTTTAAAAAAGAACCATGCAACTTTGGAGGGCCTAAAACCTTTTAATACTTTCATAAGAAAAAAGACCAAAGTCTTTAAATGGCCAAAAAAGACCCCACACGATCTGGCCTCTACCTGCCTTGCCAGCTTCCTCTCTTTGCTTTTCAGCCACATTCTTCCTGACACAGGTCAGCTTTTACTTCCCGAGGGCCTTTGCATGTATTGTTTAGCTTCTTAGAATGCTTTCTCCTATGCTGCTTCCCCCCAATTCTACTCACCTCCTTTGCTCAGTTATTTTCTACTAACCTCTAAGTGTTCAGCTCGAACAGCATACCCTCAAGGAAGCCTTCCCTCCTTGTTTGAATGAGGTCAGGTGATTTGCCATATCCTTTTTTACCAATTTGTTTTCCTCCTTTTTTTTAGTGCTTATTGCAATTGTAATTAAATAATTACAATTGATCCTCATTATTTGTGCATTCTGTATTTGCAAATTCAGCTACTCATGAAATGCACTGGTAAGTGCAAAAATCAATACTCATGGCAGTTTTGCAGTCATTCATAGTCATGCACAGAGGGGCAAAAAATTTCTGTCACCTGATGTACACATTCCAGCTGAGGTTGAACAGGGCAACATTCTAATACTGAAAACAAGTGTCCTTTTCATGGCATATTTAGTTTCTTGTGTTTTGCATTTTTGTGCTTTTTGTTGTTGATTTTGCTGTTTGAAATGCCTCCAAGCATAGTGCTGAAGTACTGTCTAGTGTTCCTAGGTGCAAGAAGACTGTGATATATTAGATATACTTCATTCAAGTATACGTTATTCTGTTATTGACCATGAATTCAAAGTTAATGAATCAACAATATATATTAAATAAGGTGTCTTTAAACACAAACACATACAAAGCAAGGTTATGTATTGATCAGTTGATGAAAATGCCATGGCTAGAGGCTTGCAGGAGCCTAACCCTGTATTTCCCTAAGGGACAATGTTTCAGAAATTGTAAATTCAGCGTTTATAGCAACTTTATAAAACATAACTACCACAAGTAACGAGGATCAACCGTATGTTATTAGCTGTTCAATGTCTGTCTATCCCAAGAAACTGAATGCTCTATAAGAACTGTCTTATCATCATTGCTACAGCATTGGTAGGAATAAATATCTTTTTTAAATGCAATTTTATTGAGATATATTCACATACCCTACAACCCATTTGAAGAGTCAACCCATATAGTCACTGGCTCACCATAATATCACATAGTTGTGCGTACATCCTCAGATTCAGTTTTATTAACATTTTCACTACTCCAGAAAAGAAATAAAAAAGAAAAAAGAAAACCCCAATTCCCCCCTGTCCCTTATCCCCCCCAGTTATTGACTCCTAGCATTGGTATGGTATATTTGTTACTGTTGATGAAAGAGTATTAAAACATCACTATTCACTATAGTCCATGGTTTGCAATAGGTACATTTTCCTCATATACTCCTCTATTATTAACTCCTTCTAATAGTGTTGTATATTTGCTCTAGTTCATGAAATAGCTTTTTAATTTTGTATAGTAAATCGCAGGCATTATCCACCACAAGATTCACTGTGTTATAGAATCCCATGTTTTAACTTTTCAACTTTCCTTCTGGTGACATACATGACTCTAAATTACCCCTTTCCACCACAGTCACACACCATTCAGCACTGTTAATTATTCTTACAAAAATGCACTACCATTACCTCTGTCCATTCCCAAACATTTCATTCAATCTAGTTAAGCAAGGAACAAATATCTTTTGAGTAAATAAGTAGAAAGGGAATAATTTTTTATATCAAAGCTTGTTATAGAAAAGGGAAAATTTAATCATGAAAGTAGGCCTGTTTTTTGAAACATACTATAAATATGGTCCAAGAAAAAGGAGTAGATCCTGCCCTAAATTAAAACACCCATGTTCAGTTTCTTTCCAAAAAGTATAAAGGGACAAATCAATAGTTCCAATAAGAAGAATCTTTCTAGGGCAGGAAGGAAGCAGAGATTGGGGTTGTTGAGGGGCCTTGTCACCAGAAACTGAGAGAGACACCCCTCATCCTTGCCAGGTACATTGGTACTGATATTCTATGTAGGTTCTTCCATGCTGCCTGTCAAAGAGAGGAGAAGAGAGAGAGAGAGACTAGAGACTTGGCTGAAGCAGGAGAAGCAGCAAGGCTAAGTTTTGTTGGGATATGCCCGGTTTCTAGGAGGAAGGGACAGGTAGAAAGCCTGGGATTCTTTCTAGGCTAGGAACATGGTTGAGGAAGGGATGTCTTAAGCAGCTGAGCCTCAACCAGAGGCCTAGGATTCTTCCCCCAAACAGTGCTATGCTATAGAAGAGGTGCCCGGGGCTCCAGGCAAAGGTTAGTTATGAGTGCCCAAGGGTACAGCAAGGGGCTTATATGAATAACTCTTCCTCAGCTCCTGGTAGTTTGCTAAGAAGCTGAACAGACTAGACAGGGAGAACATTTTAGCCTAGCTCCTCTTGTGCTATCAGTTTCCTAGTGTTTATAATGTCATAACCAAGCTGGCGGTTTTGGAAGTCCCAGTCTAATTTTATTGAAAATATTTCAGTAAGGTTAATTATTGCTAATTTATAGCTGGATTGTAAGCTATCACTACATGTTCATTGATTGTCCATAGGGCATAAAGGATTATACAATAAAAAAGCACATGGGTCATTATTTATTAGGAACTCACATTAAAGGAAAATACCAACCATTCATTTTATGGAACTGGAAGTCTTTTTTTTTAAAACTTGTGATAGAATTGGGGGCATTTCTTTGGGTAGATTTGAAAATTAACTTTCAGTTGACAGTGAATACTTACTTTGTGCTAATACCTAACCAACTAACAGCATACAATAAAAGATTGATTGTAGCTAGGATTCTTGATTAGGTGTTTATAGGAATGTAATATAGGACCTGAGAACTCTTTGAAAGCTAAAAGGGATGTCTAGGACAGCTGATTTACAACAGAGCTTCCTGTCTTCACTTCTCAGGACCTTCTTATGAGTTTCTGTGAGTAGTAGAAGCAGTGCCTTCCTGGACAGCAGTGCTGGTGGTAGCTGGAGAGCTCTTTCTAGTGGCTCTGTGAAGGAAGAAGAAAGAAGAAATGACAGAGGAAAGAATATTAGTTCTTGCAGGACTAATGAGATGACCTTGGGGACTTTCAAAGTGATTGGGAACAATCTAGATGGGGTTGTCTTTGGACAGAGGGGGTGTGGGAAGAGGAAAAACTAGATCAAGAAGTATATTGTGTGAAACCATCTCTTCTCTTCTCTTTTTTTCCTCTTCCCTCCCTCCTTTCCTTCCTTCCTTTCTCTCTCTCTTTATTTGCTTTTAGGTAATGTAACCTGAAAAGATAAGTTAGCAAGTATCAGTTGGCAATAGGAGGTCCAGGCATGCTTATTGACTTGAAATTAATAGAAAAGCAGAAGCAATTTCTCTCTAGAATGTTTAAGAATGTATTCAAAGTAACACGTCTCATTTTTGTTTCTTTGTTTGCTTTTTTGTTGTTGTTGTTGTTGTTGTTTTGGGAAGTGCATGGGCTGGGAATCAAACCAGAGTCTCCCGCATTATTTCTATTTTTATATGTATTTTTAACAAGAAGCATTGCTGGATTTTGTCAAAGGCTTTTTCTGCATTAAGTTAGACGGTCATGTTTTGTTAATGTGGTACACTAATTTGAAACTGCTGTGTTGCCCCAGAAATGCCATATTTAATCCTGATTCGATATTGCTTGGTGGGATTTTTTGATTAAGTTGTTTCCATGGAGATGTGACCCACCCAATTATGGGTGGTACCTTTTAATTAGGTGGTTTCCATGGAGATGTGTCTCCACCCATTCAAGGTGGGGTCGCTTACTGGAGTCCTTTAAAAGCTTTAGAGCCTGAACAGAGAGAGAACTTTGGAGAAGGAAAACGCCCTTGGGGAGGCAGTTTGAAGAAGCCTAGAGAGAAAACTAGCAGTCAACACCCTGTGCCTTTCCGGCTGACAGAGGTGTTCTGGACCCATGGCCTTTCTTGAATCAAGGTACCTTTCTCTGAATACTTGAGTTTGGACATCTTAATGGCCTTAGAACTGTAAACTTACAATATAATAAATTCCCTTTTAAAAGCCATTGCATTTCTGGCATATTGCATTCTGGCAGCTTTAGCAAACCAAAACATGTGGTGTATTATATTAATTGATTGTCTTTTGGTGAACCACCTTTGTATAATTGGGATTAATCCCACTTGATCATGGTGTATAATTCTTTTAATGTGCTGTTAGATTTGATTTGCTAGTATTCTATTGAGGATTTTTGCATCTATATTCATAAATCAAATTAGTATATAATTTTCTTTTCTTGTATTATCTTTATTTGGCATTGGTATTAGGGTAATGTTGGTCTCAAAATGAGTTAGGTAGTGTTCCTCCTGTTCAATTTTTTCTGGAGTCAGCAAGCCAAGATGACATAATAGGGAACTCTAGAATTCAGTTCGTCCTCCAGGGCAACAAATAAACAGCCAAGAACTGTCTGAAGCAACTCTTTGGGGGCTCTGGAGACCAGAAGATCACTGTACCCATTTGCAGAAGAGCAGAAGGAAGACACTGATAAACTGTGGTGAATATCTGTGAGTAGATCTCCATTCTGTGGAGTCTGGTGCCCAACCCCCATGGGCACAGCAAGTTGCCTGAGGAGCCACTCCCTGGATGGAAACAGAAGCCCTTTTCCTTGAGAATAGTGTGATTCTCAGGTATGGATTGCAGCTTTTCTGAGATGTTCTTTTTCTCACATGGGTAGGCACCAGAAATTGAACCGGGTCTCCAGGCATGGCAGGTGAGAACTCTGCCAGTGAGCCACCATGGCCCGCCCTGGATTGCAGCTTTTGATTAGAGAATTCAGAGTGCTGGGTTCCAGCGCTGGGCACAGCTAAAGTTTCAACCTGCCCTCTGACCGTTCTCTGAAGCTGAGCTTTCCGGTCTGTCCTGCCCAGCAAACACAGCCCTTTACCTAATGACTCCTACAGCCCTGAAGAAGTGTTGATACAATGACTGCCTCCACTTTTGTCTGGGATGGGTTGAAACAATAGCTGCCTTCAGAGCAAGATATCGGTGATCTGAGTTCACTAATCACTGTGGCCAGTGATCAGGTGTGCCTACCCCTATAATTGGGGAACAGGGTGTTTATGTCCTTTCTGCCACCAGCAGCTAGCCAAGAAATGAACCCCATGGCAGCCAGTTGCACAAGTGGGGCATGAGCATTGGTAGCCACTGCACAGAGAGAACAATTTATAGTTTTTACTGTAATTTATCTGCTTCTTCTTCCTGTTCTTCCCTGGAGGCTATATAGTGTTCTTCTGGCCTCTGGTCTTTCAAAATAGCTGTTTCAGAAAGTTTCTGTTTGTTTAATAGTTGTTTCGGTGGGAGGACTAAGTCCTGGAGCTCCCTACTCCGCCATCTTCCCCAGAAGTCTCCCTTGCCCTTTGATTTTATATGTCATATCTTTTTTGGTCTCTTTTTTCTTTATTGCTGCCTCTTTTTCTGTATAGTTGTTCTTAGTGATGTATCTGAATTATCCCTTTCTCATTTCTGTTTCTTTATAGTTTAAAAACACTTTATTTGTGATTACCCTGGGGTATGTATTTCACAACTTACATCTATTATGTACTAATTTGAAAAGATACCAACCTACCTTCAATAGCATACATGTTCTCTGCTCCCACATCCCTTTGCTTACCCTCTTTGTTTTTTGTCCCACATTATCTCTCATATTTCACAAGCATATTTTCAACATATATGACTCTTTTGTTCAGTTGTATTCTGTCTCTTATTGGAATTAAAGAGTAGAGTTATATATTGAGGATACAATATATAACTTGGGTTATATGTCAGGTTATATATATTGCTGCATTTTGCATTTATCTTTTTAGTTACCTTTACTAAAGATCTTCACTTCTTCACACTAATACAAGCCACTGTTTCCTGTCTTTTCTTTTCAAAATGAGGAATTCCCTTTGTTAATTCTTACAGGGCAGGCCTTTTATTGTTAAACTCACTCAGTTTCTGTGTTTCACCTGTGAATATTTTTAACTCTCCCTCATTTTGGAAGGATAGTTTTGCTGGATAAAGAATTTTTCATGGGCAGCTTTTCTTTTTCAGAACCTTAAATATATCATATCAGTCCCTTTTCACCTTCATGATTTCTGATGAGAAATTGGCACTTTTTAGTCTTTTTGAGGATCCTTTGTATGTGACAAACTGATTTAAGATCTTCTCCTTGTCTCTGGCAATTAACAATCTGATTAGATTGTGTCTGTTAGGGTTTAATCTGTTTGGAGTGTGTTGTACTTCTTGGATATGTATATTTATGTCTTTTATAAGAGCTGGGAAATTTCTGGCCATTATTTCCTCAAATATTCTTTTTGGACTTTTTCCCCTCCTCTTCTCCTTCTGGGATATCCATCATACATATGTTTGTATGCTTCATGCTGTCATTCAAGTCCCTGAGACACTGCACAATTTTTTTCTATTCTTTTCCTTTTCATTTTCTTCAGATTGTATGATTTTGGTTGTCCTGTCTTCTAGTTCACTAATTCTTTCTTTTAACTATTCAAATATGCTGTTATGTGCCTCTAGTGTATTTTTAATCTCCATTATTATGCCTTTTATCCCCATAATTTCTATTTCTTTTTGAACTTTTGAATTCTTTGTTATGCTCACACATTTTCTTCTTAATATCCTTTAGTTCTATATACACCATTAGCTCATTTCTGTCCATATTTCCCTTTATCTCCTTGAATTGAATAAGAAATTTCTTTGAACTTTGATGATTAGTTTTCCAAATTCTCTGTCTCCTCTGAAGTTTTAATTAGTTCCCTTGACTAAGTCATATCTTCCTGTTTCTTAGTATGGCTTGTAATTTTTTACTGATATCTGGGCATCTGATTGTTTTAATATGTCACTTGTGTTTTGCTCTGGGTATCTATGAACTTGGGTCCCTGTGCCTGGATATGTGTGGAGTTCTAACTCATTGCTGTGAATGGCTCTGTGGTGCACCTCTGTGTCAGGAGGGACCCAGGTTGTGCTGCCCCTGTGACTATAATGCTGTACAGGATTGAGTGAGGGGAAGGAATCCAAGTGGCACATATAGGAGAGAAATCTCCTACCTGATTTTGGTGTTTTCCTTTGATTGAGCATTTATGGAGTCTTTCTGCAACCCCTATCATCCTCTAGAGTACTCTCTGTGTTTTTGTAGTACTAGACAAAGCCTATGGATTCTTTTGCCAATACACTCCATGACCAATTTCTGAGACACCAGGCTTTCAAAGAGAGAAAGAATTTATTACTAGGTGCATAGTAGGAGAGCAGATGACCTATTGCCCCAAAATCTGTCTCCCTGAACTGTAGTAATTCTGATAGTTTTGTTAAGGAAAAAGATGGGCAGGATTTAGGATAATGAGCATAGTGGCCCCAGATGATGTATTAGAGGTGATCTAATTATTGAGCATGCACAGATTGATTACATGCTTAGTCACAGAACGTGTGTAAGAAAATAGTGGAATGAGGTATAGGTGGCTTGTAGGTTAAAGTCTAAGCTGCTGCACAAACCAGGTGGACCCATTTTGGTTAGATCCAGTCTTCCTTATCAAGATATCTTTTGACTTGGGGTGGATTAGCTCTAGACTGACCCAAGACCCTTCTTTAATAAATATTAGGGGTGTCTTTAGTGATTACAAGACTCTAAAGGTGTACAAATGAAGGGTAGTCACAAGGTTTTTACAATCACAAGGTACAAATGAAGGGTAGTCACAAGGTTTTTATGATCACAGGGGCAGAAGACAAGGGCTATACAATCATCATCAGAGATCAAGGCAGCTGGATTACAATTTAGAGATTTCAGGAGTTTCCCTCTGTCTACTCTAATATATCAGAAAGCAAAAAGGAATACCTATATAATGATTCAGTAATCAAAATCATCCCTTAAATCCTGATTTCTCAGTTACATTTGCAGTTGATAGGATAGATAAAAATAACCTATTTAGTTCTCCTGTCTTCTACATTGACAAGCCTTGGGAAAGAGACATGGAGCCAGGATTAGACGCTATTTTCCACCCTGTTTGTTTACTGTATTCTCATGTCTTAAGGATAACAGTAAGGATTATGTCAAGTATTGTTATTGGACAAAGGCTGGATTCTTTTGCTGGAAGTGCTCAATAACCAATTCCTGACACACCGAAGTTTCAAAGAGAGAAAGAGTTTATTACTAGGTGTGTAGTAGAAGAGCAGATGGTATAATGGCCCAAAATCTGTCTCCCTGAGTTTAGGGGGGTCAAGGTTTTTAAGGATTTTAGCAAGGGGAGATGAAGTTATTTCAAATAGCAAGTTCAAAGCAGAAAAGGAGATAGTGTTATCATTATCATTTCAATAGGAGAATATAAACTGAAAGGAGGGGAGGCAGAGATATCACTTCAATACTAAAGGTGAAAGGAAGATAAGTTATCTTTCAATAGCAGAATCTAGCTGATGCGATTTTAAAATGCCTGGGGCTGAAACTAGTTAATGGCTGACTTCAAATTCTTCATTAGCCTTAGGGTCTCTGCCCTACAATAAAATGACCACATAAAGGGAACAACAGCTCTTACAGTCACAAAGGTACAAGATAAAGGCATTTACAATCATTTCCTTTATCAGGGCAGGTAAATTATAGTTTAGGGATTTCAAGTATTTCCCTCTGTCTATTTTAGTATACGAGAAAGCGAAAAGGAATATCTATGTAATGATGCAGTAATCAAAATTATCCCTTAAATCCTAATTTCTTGGTTATAGCCTCACTGAAGAGCTGCAGTCCAATGTCCAAAAAGAATGAAGCATGATTAAAGTTTAGCAGGTTTTTAACACTTAATAGTTTGTTTTCCTGGAAGATCTCACATGTTTTTTCCTTTGTGATGATAGTTTCCCCCTGCGCCTTAGTTATCAGGAAGTTTACATCCTGGAATCTCCCCATAACAGAGGCCCTTAGTAGTGGAATAGTTGCTATCTGCTCTTTTTATTTTTTAAATTGTTTTGCCTATTATTGTATTTGTTTCTTTTTATTATCACCAGTTTTTGATATATTGAATATTCTTTTTTACATACTATAGGTTTATAGTGGCATTATATGTATTTTCCATTGGAATTTATATGTAAGAACACAGAGATGGTGGCTGAACAATATTTCCTTCCTAAAGGGGCTTAATAGTTCCCCCACATAGTAGATATTACTCTTCATCTGAGGACTTTATTGTTTCCTATATTTAAATAATCTTACAGACTGATTAAACTAAACCTAAAACATTTGTATCCTTGAGTAAGGAATCAATGTAAAAATAATAAGTTTGCCAAAAGAGATTATTGAACTAAGCTAAGTTGCAAGGTCCTGAAAATACTGAATTATAATGAAAATATCTCCTTAACTGTGACTTCAGTGGTTAAAATTTAATGGAACATAAACGGTGAAGTATGACTCTTCTAATGTTCTCTGCTCTTGCTTTGTGAAAGCTAAGGGAAGATTTGTGCTACAAACACAGAACTCTGTATTCATGGAAACATGCAGCTTAATTTTTAAACATCCCTAGCATATCAAAAGGCCATTTTCCTGCTTTATGTTGTTCCTGTATTTGTTAGTTTGTAATAATGGCCGTGACCTTCAGAGACTGGACATTTGCTGGGAGCTAATGAGCTATCAGGTTTAGAGGCACAAGGTTTCATGCTGAGACCATTAATCAGCTCACCACCCCTTAATTAAAAAAAAATTTTTTTATTAATTAAAAAATTAACAACAAACAAAACAATAAGATATCATTCCATTATACATATATAATCAGTAATTCTTAATATCATCACATAGTTGCATATTCATCATTTCTTAGAACATTTGTATCGATTTAGAAAAAGAAATAAAAAGACAACAGAAAAAGAAATAAAACAATAATAGAGGGAAAAAAAGTTATACATACCATATGCCTTACCCCTCACTTTCATTTACCACTAGCATTTCAAACTAAATTTATTTTAACATTTATTCCCCCTATTATTTATTTTTATTCCATATGTTCTACTCTTTTGTTGATATGGTAGATAAAAGGAGCATCAGACACAAGGTTTTCACATTCACAGAGTCACATTGTGAAAGCTATATCATTGTTCAATCATCATCAAGAAACATGGCTACTG
>PVIY010046461.1:0-18460 GCA_004026745.1 Myrmecophaga tridactyla | reverse complement strand
AATGGTCATGTCTAGAAATATAAAGCTTTAAAAATTAACTTTATATTAGCTTGTAAACACACAGAGTATCTCTGAAAGGATATTTTAAAAAGCTGGTACTATTCTTTATCTGAGGCAGAAGAACTAAAAGGCTGAAGGTGGAAGGCATCCTTTAATAACCATTTCTTCACTGTGATAGTTTGGAACTGTAAATGTAAATGTTTTTAAACTTAATCCATTCCTGTAGATGCAAACACATTATAAGTGGGAACCGTCAGTTAAGGTATGGCCCAGGATGAGTCTTAATCTTATTACTGGAGTCCTTTATAAGCAGAATGAAACTCAGGCAGAGAGAGAGAGAAAAGCCATGAGAAGTAAGAAGCTGAAACTCAGTGTCACCTGGAAGAGAACCAGGAGACCAGGAGAGGCTGCCATGTTCATTGCCACATGACAGAGAAGTCAACGACCAAAGATCACTAGCAGCCAGTCCCAGAATGCCAATCTTCAGGAAGGAAGCATTGCCTTAATGATACCTTGATTTGGACTTTTTCCCATACTCAAAACCATGAGCTAATAAATTCCAATTGTTTAAGCCAACCTATTACATGATATTTTCTTGAATAGCCAAAGGAAACTAAAACAAGTACTTTCTGAATTTTGAGCCATGTGAATATTTATCACCCACAAAATAATTTAAACTGCCCTCATTATTTCTACAGGACAGCCAGATTAAACTTAATTCCAATTTATGGCAACCTTTCCAGTTTTCAGAACTTCTTGTTTTTACATTCTTGAATATTTCTAACTCAGTGTGCCATGGAGTTTTATCTCTGTTGGTTGGGCCTGCATTGATGCTGGAACTTAAATCTTAAGAGCTGCAAGGATAGCCTGGTGTGTTAATTTATTGTCCCTATCATGTGTGAGCATCAGCATAACTATCATAGGCTGATGGTGGGTGGTATAAAGGAAAGCAACCTACAGAGCAGTGAGACACTTGAGAAAAAAGGGAAAATCTGCAGCACCTTTCAATTCCTTGATAGGACTGACCTTGATCTATCAGCTGCCAGACTGGTATAATCTGAAAGGTGCAGATGAAACCTCTCAGCTTAAATTTGTCCAAAATTTTTCCATTTTGCCTTCTGGGACTCATGATTAATCATCTGCAAAATCTCTTCTCTGAATGCTTCCTTCACTTTCTTGCTCTGGCCTAGTGGGTCTCAACAGGGGTGACTCCTGTTCCTTCTCTACCCTGTGCCCTCTCTCCTCCAGGAGACATTTGAAAAGGTCTGGAGATATTGTTGGTTGTTACAAATGGGAATGGCACTGTGGCATCTAGTGAATAGAGGCCAGGGAGGCTGCTAGATATTCTACAATATACAGAATGGCTTCCCACAACAAAGAATTATCAGACCCGAGATATTGTTAGTGTCCATGTTGAGAAAACCTGACTGCCCTGGAGGCACTGTCTCCCACGCAGCCCTGTCAAATGATATTGTCTCATATCCCTGGGCTTGGAGGCAGGCGAAGGGTTTCCTTCCTTCTTAGTGCTGCTCCCCGACCAGTCTCCCTCCTTAAATCCTTAACAAAGCAACACAAAAACGAACTGAACTCTGAATGTCCTCAGACTGTAGTGCTCACTAGCTCTCCTCACTATAGTCATCTACTGATTTTAGTTCCTCCTTCACTGTCATTCTCTCCAACACTGCAGCTACCTTAAATCTTTGTGATTTCCATATCCATGTTCATGATCTTTCCAACACTTCTTTCCCACCAGATCTTAGTCACTGGCTCACTTGTCATTAAACTTGTCATTGCCAGTAACTGCAACCCCTCCATCACTGGCCACTACTAACTCCTATCTTTTTAGCCCATTCCCTCTAATGTCTGATTTCAACAAAACTTTGACCTGACCAGGACCATCAATCCATTGATCTTCCCAACTTTTCACTGTTCCTGGTGTAATACAATGCGCCATCTACTTGGAGCCTCCACCTGTGCAGCTGAATGTGGCTGAGGAAAACATTCAGTTATGTTAACTGTTCTCCACGCTCATGACCACTCACTCAAAGTAGACCTTTAATGCTGCCCAACAATATATTTTCCTCTCCTATTCTCCTGGGAAAAAAATATTTTATTTCTCCTCCTCTCTTTTTAAATTTCAAACCTCTCCTTGCTTAAACTCATGCTCAGCTGCTGATTTTGCTTCTTATTTAACTAGGAAAACAGAAGAGGACGTTGGGTTCCTACCACCCCATTTTCTCACCCACCAGCAGCACTCCCCAACAACAGAGTCCTCCTTTCTATGACTATGGATGAATTGTCTATTCTCTCAGAGAGGGTGAACCCATCCAGCAGGGTTGTGCTGGAGCTGGCTCATATGGGCTTATCAGAGCTGACAAAATTTCAGGAATTTTAGAAGCTGGTTATTAAACATTGGTATCTCGGAATCAGCCATAATGGGGGCATTTATTCTATGGCAATCAACAAATGCTGCAAATCAGTGCTCTCCCTCTCATTTTAGAGAGCTAATTGTTAAACATTTACCCTTTGCTTATTCACATGATATATTTTAAGCAATATATATAATGTTATTGTGCATGCTTATATTAATAACTAGTTTATTATAGTACATTTTCTGATATAACTTCCCCCCTTAAAATTAAATTTACAAGATGCATTCAGGTTGATATGAGTAACTTTGAATCATTCATTTTTTTACTGTCCTCTTCCATCTGCAAGAAGGTAAATTTCATAGAGGCACAGATTTTTGTTGATTTGTTCTCTGCTGTATTTCTAGAATTTAGGACAGTGCTTGGCATAAAGTGGGCTCGACATATTTATTTGATGTAATGAATGGGGCATGCCTGCAATTCTACCATTGCCACTTCTCTGAGTTAAGGTGTTGCTCGGTTATCAAGAAGTCTGGCAGACCTTAGCACACTGGATGAATTGTCTGTTCTCTCAGAGAGGGTGAACCTATCCAGCAGGGTTGTGCTGGAGCTGGCTCATATGGGCTTAGCAGAGCTGACAAAATTTCAGGAATTTTAGAAGCTGTTATTAAGCACTGGTATCTTGGAATCAGCCATAATGGGAGCATTTATTCTATGGCAATCAGAGTTTATCCAACTTTATTAAGAGATTCATTTGCGTATCCTTTCCAACCAGAAGAGGGCAGACTTTGAGGGAAGAAGAAATAGCTAAAAGATGTAAGTGAAGTCCTAAATGCTGGCCCTGCCTGGTCTGGGGACCCAAGGCCGCCAGGTGGCAGCATGAGCAGTCTGGAAACCTTAGGTCAGGGTTCCCGGTTCCAGGAGTCTCTGAATGCAGGCAGTGTCTGAAACACACACTCTTTCTGCTTAATTTTTTCTTCTGGCCAACTCTTCTTTTGTTCTAAAGCTTTATATAAGTCACTGCCTTATATTTTCTCTTACTATATACAAAATTAAAAATTTTGGAGCTGCACAGATTTTTAAAAAAATTATTGTGCTACAATTCACATAACATAAAATCACCATTTTGACCATTTAAAAAATGTACAAGTTGGTGGTTTTTAGTATATTCACAATGTTGTGCAACTATCACCACTATCTAATAACATCTGTATCACTCCAAATCACTACTTTCTGTTTTTATGGACTGGCAGTCACATAAATTGAATCATATAATATGGCAGCATAGATTTTCAATGGAAAGATTAATCTTTGGTGTCAAAATAAAGTTACATTTTAGAGTTTTGTCTAAAACATTAAGGTTATATATATGATGAAATATATAGAGTTTTGGAACAGTTAGTAAACTTAACTCTCATAACAGAGTTCTAAGAAGTACCAAAATTGGGTTTGTCTTCCTCTTGGGCAGGAATGCACTGGGCTCATTTGACTGCAATGATACAGAAGTTGAAAGGTGGAATCGATGGGGACTGATTAGCAGGGCTCACAATACTTAATTCCCTAGAAAATAAAAAGCAAAGCAATATTAAGACATTATGCATTGTTCTAGTTTGCCAGCTGCCAGAATGCAACACACCAGAGATGGATTGGCTTTTAATAAAAGGGGATGTATTTCATTAAAAACGTATAGTTCTTCAGAGGAAAGGTAGCCAGCTTTCAACTGAGGTTCTTTCATACACACGAAGGCACAAGATGATCTCTGCTGGCCTTCTCTCCAGGCCTCTGGGTTCCAACAACTTTCCCTGGGGTGATTCCTTTCTGCATTGCCAAAGGCCTGGGCTGAGCTGTGAGTGCTGAGATGAGGTATGCTGAGCTGCTTGGGCTGTGCTATGTTGAGCTCTCTCATTTAAACACCAGCCAATTAAATCAAACATCGTTCGTTTCAGCAGGCGCACCTCCTAGCCGACTGCAGGTGCAATCAGCAACAGATGAGGTTCACATGCCATAGGCCCATGTCCACAGTAATAGAGCTAGGCACCTTCGCCTAGCCAAGTTGACACCTGAATCTAACTACCACACGCATCATGTTTTCAGGCCCCTATGAAGGCAGAATTCTTTCTTTGTCTTCATGGTCCCAGGCCCTGGACCTGGGCTGCAGGTGTTCCCCGATGGATTTTGCCTACAGTGTAAGCACCTTTGGGGACAGCTGGTTTAGTTCCAGCAAAGGTTGGGGGAAGCCATGAGGGAGGGTTTCTGTCTCTCTTTTGTGATATTTCTGTGGATTAAAATTGTGGGTTCATGACAACATCTAGTTACAACTTTCTTCATTTTGTGATACACAGAAGTTAGATTCATTTTCTTCTGTGTGATACACAGAAGTTAGATTCTACCAATGCATGTGTGAGTGTGTGTGTTTAGCAAATAGAACTTCTAAACCAAAGGAAAGTAAGCAAGAACTGAAGATATTTCAGTTCTCCCCAGCACGAAAGAACAGTTTCTCATTTTGGAAAGGGTACAGGTCTTTTCTTAAAGCAATAGTCACTAGCAATTAATCCCTCTGCCAGGGATATCCATGAGAAAAAGAAAATCCATGAGAACCTTTATGTAGATGCAAGGGGTGTTGGGCCAGAGAGAGTTTTCCTGAGCGGCCCCCACGAGAAGGAGTTAACATCTCCACTGGTTGCAAACATAGAAAGATGCGTGTGCTTTAAACAATTGAAATGAACCAAAGGAAGAGTGATAGGAAGTTAGGGAGAAAGTGACCATACCTAAGTAGTAAATTTTTATAGCAATAGAAATAACCAGATAAGACTTGAGAATTATAAAAAATTCAGCTGTTTTTAAAAAGACTCAAAGAAAAAACAGGAATATTTCCATGGAATGAGATTTTAATTCATTTACTATCGTTCACTAAATATTTGCTTAAGGCCTATGTGCTGGTTTGAACAGAAGTATGCCCCCTAAGAAAAGCCATGTTTTGATATAAAACCCTTTTCTTAAAGGTAGAATAATCTGTATTCAATACTGTATGTTTGAAACTGTAATGAGATCATCTCCCTGGTTGATGTGATTTAGTCAAGAGTGGTTGTTAAACTGGATTAGGTGACGACATGTCTCCACCCATTTAAGTGGGTCTTGATTAGTTTCTGAAGTCCTATAAAAGAGTAAACATTTTGGAGAATGAGAGATTCAGAGAGAGTGGCACTACGAAGCAGAGAGTCCACCAGTCAGCGACCTTTGGAGATAAAGAAGGAAGACGCCTCCTGGGGAGCTTCTTGAAACCAGAAGCCAGGAGAGAAAGCTAGCAGATGATGCCGTATTCACCATGTGCCCTTCCAACCGAGAGAGAAGCCCTGACTGTGTTCACCATGCGCCTTCTCACTTGAGAGAGAGACCCTGAACTTCACCGGCCTTCTTGAACCAAGGTATCTTTCCCTGGATGCCTTTGATTGGTCACTTCTATAGACTTGTTTTAATTGGGACATTTTCTCGGCCTTAGAACTGTAAACTAGCAACTCATTAAATTCCCCTTGTTAAAAGCCGTTCCGTTTCTGGTATATTGCATTCCGGCAGCTAGCAAACCAAAACAGCCTATTATTTGTCTTATATTGTGCTGCACGTACCCAGTTAAGATGATTGGGTTGTCCTCAAATATTAAATTCTGATCACACAATTGAAAATTACCCCAATGAAGAAGCCAGTGTGATAGTACAATGCATTTTCTGATTGTTTAGATTTTAACAGAAAATATAAAGAATGAAGATAAATGATGAATTAGGCCAGAGGCTTGGGTCTGGCAGTGTAATGTGGACAAATGACAGAGTAAGCAGAAATCTTTGAGCCTGTTTTATGTAAGAGAATGGACTTGAGTCTTAAAAGCACATAAGAAAAGAAAGATTGGATATTGGCAAATATAGTGGCTATTTTTCCAAAAGGAGAAGGTGGGTTACCCAAACTACATGAAATTAGAATTACCTAGTGAAATTGATAATGATCCTGGGCAAAATTCAAGAAAGATTTATTCAAAGTATGGTTTATACGCCCTTACAAAGGAAACTCATTATTAGATGTGAGAGTTTGCTAGGGATCTGTATTTTCAGTTTAACCTAACTTTTTTTCTTTTTTTACAGGGTTAGTGATTTGTAAAGGAAGAAATGCAAATGGCAGTAAATCTTGGCTTGATTAAGGTGTTAGAATAGGTTTCTCATGATGTCTTCCTGACTCCAAGTTCTTAAATATAAAGAATTATGCCTTATTTGTCTGTGTCCCCCTATGCCAGGAACAGCTGTTAATTGTTGAAGCGTATTCTCTGGAAAAACAAATTCATTAATTGAATGAAGGATGGAGAAATATGGCTCAGATGCTAGTACCACTGAGTGGTTATTGGTTAGACCATCTTGCCTAATGAGTCCAAACAGTGGGTCAATATCAAACTAGACAGATAAAAAATTCAAATTGTGAAACAATAGGCATAGGGCACTTCGGTTTTGAAAAATGATATATTTGCATGAAGAAGTAGAATATATTTTATGGGCAGAATGTAAACTAGTGTAGCCATTCTGGCGGGCAATACTTAGTACAATTAAAAATGTGCATTTCCCCAAATCCCAGCAATTTGGCTCCTAAGTATATATTCCAGAGAAACCCTTCCCAAGTTCATAAGAAGACAGAAATGAGAGTGTTCACCACAGTTTGGTTTGTAGCAAAGAGCAAAAAGCTACATAGGTCCCACCTTTAGGGGCCTTAGATCTGGGGCCTCTTCTCTGGACCTGGCACTTTTGAAGTTTAATCACAGGGACACAAAAAAGCACATTTATTAAAGTACACGTGGGTGCCTGGGTCACTAATGCAATGCTCAGGGCTGACATGACTTGTAACACTAAACAGCTGCTGTTGTGACTAAAATGCTGTGCTGGCTGCAGGGAAATGCAACTGCTTATCTTGTCCGATAGCCTTAAAACAAAAGAGGGCTCAATTGGAATGTTGTGAAGGTCTGTAGATTTCGCTGCTGCCAACCTTGCGGATGGAGACACACTCCAGCACTGCTTTGGAGTACAAGGACCATTTGAGCAGCAAAAATGCTTAGGTGAGAGAGGAAACAAATTAGTTGTTTCACAAATGCTTCCTCTTCGGATGGTACGAATGCAACAGAGTCCTGCATGATGAAGGGTCCTTGCCTAGTAGTGCTGAGCAACCATTTCTTGACTTCTTGTGGTGTTCCAATTCATGGTACTCACAAATCAGCAATATGTTTGTAACAGATAAACATAAAAGTGGAGAAGCATTTGCAATAATTCATATTACTAAATGTGAATATGTGTGGGTTAGACATACATACTTAAAATCTAAAGCCGTTTCTTTATATTGGTAACTAAATGGACACTAAATGCTAGAATTGAGAATAATTTTATTTTTTAATAAAAATATTCTAAAAGATTCAGTTAAATTTTAAAAACTCAGTTTAAAATTTGACTTTAAACAATTTTGATTAATTCTCTGCTCTTCTTTAATTACATTTTTTCTTTTTTAATTCAGTTTTATTGAGCTATATTCTTACACCATACAATCCATTCAAAGTGTTCAATCAATGGCTCACGGCATTCATCACCACAATCAATTTTTGAATGTTTTCAACACTCCAAAAAAAAACCAACCTCAAAACATCCCATTCCCTTAACCAACCCCCCCATTATTGACCCCTACTATTGGTGTGTTATTATTGATGAAAGAATATTAAAATATTACTGTTAACTATAGTTCATAGTTTGTAAAAGATGCATTTTTTTCCATAAACCACTCTATCATTAACCCTTTGTAATGGTGACATACATTTGTTGTAGTTCATGGAAGAACTTTTTATATTTGTACTGTTAATCACAGTCACTGTTCACCACAGGTTTCACTGTGCTATACAGCCCCATGTTTTAATCTCTAGCTTTCCTTCTAGTAACTAACATGACTCTAAACTTTCCCTTTCAACCACACTTACACACGAGTCAGTGCTATTAATTACACTCACCATAATGTGCTGTCATCACCTCTATCCATTTCCAAACATTTAAAGTCAACCTTGTTAACAATTCTGCACATATTAGGCAACCACTCTCCATTCTCTAGCCTCAGTCTATCTCCTGGTAACCTATATTCTAGACTTTACATCTGTGAGTTTACATATTACAATTTGTTCATATCAGTGAGATCATACAATAATTTGTCCTTTTGTGTCTGACTTATTTCACTCAACGTAATGTCCTCAAGGTTCATCCATATTGCTGCACGCTTCAGGAAAGACACTGTTCAAGCACGTATCAAAATTTCCCAAGCCGCTATGACAAATACTACATGTTGGAGTGGCTTAAACAAACATTTATTGACTCATCATTTTAAAAAATGGAAGTCCAAAATTAAGGCTTTCTTGCCAAAGACTAGCATTCTCATGTGGGGTTGCTACAAATCTTGGGGTTCCTCGGCTTGCATCTCTGCTTCCTGTCATGTGGTGATCTTTCTCCTAGAGTCTGCTCTTTCAGTTTCACTGACTTCTGGCTCCTTGTTCTGATATGTTGTCTGTGACACCTGGCTTCTGGTTTCTTCTCTTTAGAAGGCCTCCAATAATATGGATTAAGACCTGTGCCAGTTTGAAAGGATGTATGTACCCTAGAAAAGCCATGTTTTAATCCTAATCCCATTTTGTAAAGGCAGACATTTCTTATAATCCCTATTCAGTACTGTATGTTTGAAACTGTAACTAGATCATCTCCCGGGAGATGTGATTTAATCAAGAGTGGTTGTTAAACTGGATTAGGTGCAGATGTGTCTCCACCCATTCGGGTGGGTCTTGATTAGTTTATGGGAATCCTATAAAAGAGAAAACATTTTGGAGAAAGACAGAGTATCAGAGAGAGCAGAGAATGCTGCAGCACCACGAGGCAGAGTCCACCAGCCAGTGACCTTTGGAGATGAAGAAGGAAAATGCCTCCCAGGGAGCTTCATGAAACAGGAAGCCAGGAGAGAAAGCTAGCAGATGATGCCATGCTTGTCATGTGCCCTTCCAGCTGAGAGAGAAACTCTGACTATGTTCACCATGTGCATTTTCACTTGAGAGAGAAACCCTGAACTTCATTGGCCTTCTTGAACCAAGAAGCTAGCAAACTAGAATAAGACCCCTTAAGATTTAGTTGGGAGCCGCACCTTAACAAAAATAACGTTTTTTATAAGTCCTATTTACAAATGGTTTCTCACCCACAAGAGCATAGATTAAAATAAGAACATGTTTTTCATTATGTACATAATTTTATTATGTACATTTTCATAGGTACATAATTCCACCTACTTAAATATTAACTCCTTTAATCTTCATAACAATCCAATGAGGTACTATTATTTTCTTCATATTTTAGACAAGGACACAGAGGCTAAGTAACGTTCCTGTATGTTCTAGTTTGCTAGCTGCTGGAATGCAATATACCAGAAATGGAATGGCTTTTAAAAAGGGGAATTTAATAAATTGCTCGTTTACAGTTCTAAGGCTGAGAAAATGTTCCAATTAAAGCAAGTCTATAGAAATGTCCAATCAAAGGCATCCAGGAAAAGATACCTTGGTTCAAGAAGGCTGATGAAGTTCAGGGTTTCTTTCTCAAGTGAGAAGGCACCTGGCGAACACAGTCAGGGCTTCTCACTCAGCTGGAAAGGCACATGGTGAGCACGACGTTCTCTGCTAGCCTCTTCTCCTGGCTCCCCGTGACACGAATCTCCCCAGGAGGCATGTTTCTTCTTCATGTCCAAAGGTTGCTGGCTGGTTGACTCTGTTTCTCGTGGCTATGTCGTTCTGCTCTGCTCTCTCTGAATCTCCCATTCTCCAAAATGTTTCCTCTTTTATAGGACTCCAATAAACCAATCAAGACCCATCCAAATGGGTGGAGACATGTCATCCCCTAATCCAGTTTAACAACCACTCTTGACTAAATCACATCATCCAGGGAGATGATCTGATTACAGTTTCAAACATACAGTATTGAATAGGGATTATTCTACCTTCATGAAATGGGATTTTGATTAAAACATGGCTTTTCTAGGGGGCATACTTCCTTTCAAACCAGCACACTGTAGTAGCACAGCTGGTTTAAGTTGATTAAACTCTGCCCTTGGTGCTGCCTAACATTTTTGCCAGCTAATTGACTTGAAACATTTATGACTGACCCATTGGGATGGTGTACAGAATTTTTTAAAAATCTAAGGAAAGTAAAGGAATATTTAAGTGCTTTTAGGACAAATATGTTTAAATTCTGTCTTTATAATATTTCAAGCAAAAATTCCTAGAAAAAGCACAGATCCTGGAAACAGGTGGTCTGGATTCAACTCCTGATTCTGTTGTTGATTGCCTATAGGATCTTGGGAAAGTTACTTGACTGATCTTTCTGTGTTTCAGTTTTCTTATCAGTAAAGTGAAAATAATAATATCTGCATTTTAGACTTATTACGAAGTTTAGTTGAGTTAATGTGAAGTGCTTAGAATGGTACTTGGCACACAGTAATAGGTCACTTATTTTTTGCTTAATGGTGCAGAAATCTAGGTCTTTAAGCTAATCCTTTTGAGTAAATCCAAAGCTATTTTTGACCTCCATCTGGAGAGAAATACAAGTCAGTATCCTTGATTTGCATATCAAATGTAGATCTTGCTTTCTACATGTTTGTGCCTGAGATCTTTATTTATTTATTTGTTTTTTATTTTTTTTTACTTGCCTGAGGTCTTTGAATGTCCTTTCAGTCACACTGTGAACTCTAGCTTCTGGGTTTTCATTCATGTAGTGAACCTTGTGAAAACACCACCACTACCAACACTGTTGCAAAATTAATGCACCTGTTTTGAGAAACTTTGAAAAAATATAGATTAGAAAATCTGTCCATAATCTCAGCAATCAGATATGCTGTTTATAATCTCTCAGTCTTTTCTTTTTTTCCTATGGGTCACAATTTGGGAGTGTCTTAGATGGGTGGTTCTGGCTCAGGGTCTCTCATGAAGTTGCAGTCTGCCGCGCCACACTCTTTTGAAGCCTTTTGAGGGGCTGAAGAATCAATTTCCAAAACAGCTGTTGGTGTGAGTTCTCAGTTCCATACCAGGTGGGGCTCTTCAATGGATGT
Source organism: Myrmecophaga tridactyla (assembly GCA_004026745.1). NCBI lineage: Eukaryota > Metazoa > Chordata > Mammalia > Pilosa > Myrmecophagidae > Myrmecophaga > Myrmecophaga tridactyla. Next base: position 6,953 of record PVIY010046461.1, on the reverse strand, counting down.
TTCTTCTCATACATGGCAGCTGGCTTCCCCCAAAGCAAGTAATACCAGAAAGAGCAAGGTAGCAGCTACAAGTCAATGTGTGTGTATATATATATATGTTATATATTATGCAGACATAATACATACGCACATAAATTTATCATAAATTTTACTGATATGAAGATTGTATAGCACACAATTTACAAATAATAATAAAATATATAATACTCTATTGTAAATTCTATATAGCCAGTTGATTCTCACAAAATGCTTTTGTTGATTTTTGCCAAATACTTATGTCCATAACATTTATCAGCATCACTTTCTAGACAGTCAACAAAACAATAATTTGAGTCCAGCAGAGCTTGCTAATTTCAGTATATAAATGCTTGCACCATACTCAGTTTCAAGTTACCAACATAACATTACTGAACCAGAGAGAAAAAGTGATGTCCAGTAGTTTACCATTATACAGAGTGCTGGTTTGAAAGGATGTATGTACCATAGAAAAGCCATGTTTTAATATTAATCCCACTTTGTAAAGGCAGCAGTTTCTTCTAATTCCTATTCAGTACTGAATGTTTGAAACTATAATTAGATCATCTCCCTGGAGATGTAATTCAATCAAGAGTGGTTGTTAAACTGGATTAGGTGGAGACGTGTCTCCACCCATTTGGGTGGGTCTTGATTAGTTTACTGGAACCCTATAAAAGAAGAAACATTTTGGAGAATGAGAGAGATTCTGAGAGAGCAGAATGACATAGCCATGTCTACCAGCCAGCGACGAGATGAAGAAGGGAAATGTCTGCCGGGGTGTTTCATGAAACAGGAAATCAGGAGAGAAAGCTAGCAGATGATATTGTGTTTGCCACATGCCTTTCCTGATGAGAGAGAAACCCTTACCATGTTTGCTATGTGCCCTTCCAGCCGAGAGAGAAACCCTGACTGTGTTCACCATGTGCCTTCTCACTTGAGAAAGAAACCCTGAACTTCATTGGCCTTCTTGAACCAAGGTATCTTTCCCTGGATGCCTTTGATTGGACATTTCTATAGACTTGTTTTAATTGGGACATTTTCTCGGCCTTAGAACTGTACACTAGCAACTCATTAAATTCCCCTTTTAAAAAGCCATTCTGTTCGTGGTATATTGCATTCTGGCAGTTAGCAAACTAGAACATACAGTATTTCTACCATACAGATCCAATAGGTGCAAATAACTTCAGGACCACAGGTAACAATAAGCTGAAGTAAAATAATTAGAAAATGAGCTTTCTTTGTTTTTAATATAAGTCTAATTCTAAGTTTATATAATTTTGTTGTCTGCTTGCAAAATTACTGAAAAATTAAGAATCAGCTCTTGTAGGCAGTACTAGCTGGCTCTAGCTCACCCCTGACTAGAAGAAACTCCTTTGCCACCACCTGCAGTATCCCAAAATTTCAACAATAAGCATTGAGCTCATGAAACAACAAAGACAATGCCAACATCTAAAGGGCACCAGTAGTTTGAGAGAGGAATTAACAGCCAGAACAAAAAGAACAAAGTGTGAATGACAACTGATAAAAGAGAGAGAAAAAAATCTGAATCTTTTTTTAAAATGCAATTTTATTGAGCATATTCACACAGCGTAGAAACCATCTGAAGTATGCAACCACTGGTTCACAGTATCATCACATGGCTGTACATACAGCCCCATGATCAAATTTAGAAACTTTCAGTCTTTTTTTCTATACATCTGTACATATAATTTTCCAAAATAAATACAGGATTATGGTCAGTTTTTTCACTTAAGAGTGCATTAAGAACATCTTTCTATGTCATCAAATATTCTTCGATTGCAGCATTTTAATGGCTGCATAGTAAGTCATTATCTGCATGTACATTACAGTGATTTATTTTAGCACTTCCCCCATAATTGGATATACAGATTATTTCCTTAAAGAGGGTCGAGTTTCTGTTTGAGGTGATAAAAAGGTTTGGATAGTGGATGTTTGTCGATATATTCACAGTACTGTGAATATAATCAATTACCACTGAATTGTGTACTTGAAAATGATTAAAATGGGAAATTTTGAGCTGTATATGTTATTACAAAAAAATTAAAGAAAACAAAAAGGAAAGATTACTTCCAATTTTTTGCAATTACAGTTGAGGACGAGAAAATCAACTCTGACCTCGGGTCTGGCCTGGTACCATCAGCGTTGCCTGCTGCCGCTGTAGCCTGGCCTGGCACACCTAGCTGGACCTTAGGTTCTCTCTCTGAACGTAAACAATTCTACAGAGCATCAATGTCAGACAAGGCAACTCTGTGATTGTGACAAATCAAGACAAAACACGGTCAGTCCTTAATCATGAATGAACACAGACAAACACAAACATTGTCCACACCACAAAAATGACCAAGCACCTTCCTATCCTGGCTGATATGAATGGCTGCTGCTCCTTTAGCAATTACAGCTTTAGCCTCATGTTAGTTGTCTCTATTTCTAGATAGGGTTTATTAAGATAACAAATCTGGAATTACCTTTGCTTCCTGACAGCATCTGATATAGAACAAAGCCCACTTCCTTAAACCCTCCCCCAAGTCCTCTAAGTCCTTTGTAACATGCATTTAATGAGGGGCCTCATGGTGTGTAGCTTCCTTCATTGCAATGAACAATAAATCCACCTGGTTCAGCTACAGGTGTGTTTCTGGTGATTTTTGACTGGAGGGCATTGACACAGGCATTGTGCTGGTCTGAAGCTGTGGTGGACCCCAGAAAAACCATGCCGTTTATCCTCATTCAGTATTGCTGGGTGGGAGCATTTTGACTGTTTCCGTGAAGATGTGACCCACCCAACTGTGGGTGACAACTTTTGATTAGATGATTTCCATGGAAGTGTGTCTCCACCCACTGAAGGTGGAGTTGGTTGCTGGAATCCTTTAAAAGAGGAAACATTTTGGAGAGAGTCCCTTTTGGTAGAGCCACATGAAAGCCAGCAGACGCCGCCATGTTTGCCATGTGCCCTTCCAGCTGAGAGAGAAACGTTGAATGTCGCTGGCCTTCTTGAACCAAGGTATCTTTCCCCAGATGCCTTAAATTGGACATGTCTATAGACTTGTTTTAATTGGGACATTTTCTCGGCCTTAGAACTGTAAACTAGTAACTCATTAAATTCCTCTTGTTAAAAGCTGTTCTGTTTCTGGTATATTGCATTCTGGCAGCTAGCAAACTAGAACAGACATCTTGGGTTCTGAGTTGTTAGCTAAATTGTACCTGCAAAAAATATTCTTTGCTGAGATGATAGGTATTCAACTCGGATAACCTAAGAGAAATGTTAAGTATTCATTTCTATAAATTCCCTAAATGTTACCCCTACATCAATGCAAAATATCATAAAGTAACATGGTTATTATGTATTACTCTGGATTCCATCAGAAATACCTTTACTTTCAATTTACATTTTATTCTGACTTTTTAAAAGAGCCAATATTAAACATAGAGGTAGTATATCTTCGTAGTTTTATAAAATTTCTATAAAAATACACATAATTATTTCATATTATATTTAAGTGTTTGAAAAAATTTGATCTTTCTTAAGGGTAGCTGGTCTGGAAAGATAACTTTTTAAAAAAAATTTTTATTACTAAAATCAATCAACATACAATATGAACATTCATTTTTTTCCCATCACTTAGTTGTATATTCATCATGATCATTTCTTAGAACATTTGCATCAATTCAGAAAAATAAACAAAAAGAAAACAGAAAATGATTCATGCATATCATATCCCTTACAGCTCCCTTTCATTGACCACTAGCATTTCAATCTACTAAATTTATTTTAACATTTGTTCCCCCCATTATTTATTTTTGATCCATATGTTTTACTCATCTGTCCATACCATAGACAAAAGGAGCATCAGACAGAAGGTTTTCACAATCACACAGTCACAATGAGAAAGCTATATCATTATACAATCATCTTCAAGAAACATGGCTACTAGAGCACAGCTCTACATTTTCAAGCAGTTCCCTCCAGCCTCTCTGTTACGCCTTAACTGAAAAGGTGAATTTTTTTGAAAATTGAAAATTTTTCTGAAAAGGGGAATTTTTTTGGGGGGGTGCGTGGTCTGGGAATTGAACCCAGGTCTCCTGCATGGAAGATGAGCATAAAAAGGGGGAATTTAATAAGTTCTCTGAAGCATCTTTCTTCAAGCATCTATATCTGGTCTCTTGGTTGGCCATGAGACTTTTGTGGTTTGTGGCTCTCTCCAAAATGTTTTCTCTTTTAAAGGATTCCAGTCAGCTAATCAAGACCCACCTGGAATGGATGTAGTCACATCTCCATCTAATCAAAAGGTCACACCCACAATTGGGTGTGTCGCATCTCTATGGAGATAATCAATTGAAAGTTTCTAACCTACAGTATTGCATCAGGATTAAGATAAACATCTGTCTCCACAAGATTTGATCAAGATTAAAACATGGCTTTTCTGGGGTACATAATACTTCCAAACTGGTACACCATCTAATCAGAAGTTACCACCTGCAATTTGGGAGGTCACATCTCCATGGAAACAATAAAAAGATCCCACCTAGCAATACTGACTGAGGGTTAAAGGACATGGCTTTCTGGGGTACAAAATAGATTCAAACCAGCACAGTATGTCTTAACTATAGTAGTATATATCTAAAAGGACTTATGAATTTTAGTTGACTCCATGTTTACCCAAATCAACAGTGTATAAGATTCTAAAAAGAGAAATGACATTCAGTGAATATTTTGCATTTATGTCTGGTTTCTTCTTACTTTAGAAGGAAGAAAGATAAGTGGAGTATGTTGAAAAGACAGTAATCAGATGGTGAGGGGATCCAAAACCATATCTCACAAAGGGAAATCACGATTATTACCATTACAAAAAAAAATCAGGATTATTACCATTACCATATATTTTTCCCATCCCTGTATGCATACCTCTTTGCATTGTGACTTTGCTGCTCTTCCCAAGAAGAAGTGGAACCTATTCCCCACAAACTTTTATCTGGGTTGGCCTTGTTTCTTGTTTTGACCAATACAATATAGCAGAACTGTCATTGTGGGAGGTCCTCTCCTAGGTCCTTAAGGGACCTTGCAGCTTCTACTCTTGTTCTCTTGATACCCTGACACTACCAGTAAAGAAGTGTTAAAAAATATTAGACACAATATTAATTATGGGAGTTTATTTGAGCAATTTACATTTCATGAATTGGGCAGCATGCAAACCACACATAGAAAGAGCTCCACCAATGGGGTGGAGATGGGGAGCTTGTATAAGGTAAATGCCAAAGCAAGGGAGGAATGTTCTGATTGGATTATGTTAAGTTTCCATTTTACATGGGGCAGGGGGGGTCTTACAAAGTAAGGAAAAGATATACATTGATTAGTATGGTATACTTGCCCATTCTGAGAAGCTATTTCTACTGGAATGAAACTGGTTTATCACCAGGTATTGCTCATCTGCAAATCTGTAGAGTACATTTCATTGCTCTATTTTCTTGGACACCCTCTGAAGGTCAATTGTTTTTGCCTTCTGGAAAATCCCTTCTCAGACAGGTGTTCTTCTCCCAATGCCCAGTGCAGGTGACCATTTTATTTTACTTTACAGAAGTGTAGATTGGGGATGAGAGACCATGTGGAGAGAGAGGCCAGCTGACAACGACCAGATGACTAAAGCTGAATGTGTGACAGCAAACAAAACCAGCAGAAGAACCACACAGCTGGGCTTGGCTCAAAATTGTTGACCCTCAAAATTGAAGCAAATAAAATGATTGTTTTAAGTCACTAAGTTTTGTTACACAGTAATAGATAACTGATGGATCTTAAAGAAGAGAAGACACAGAGGGGTCATGAAGAGTTATCACATTTGGGGGTCATCCTAAAAGGTAGGACTGAGGCTAAGAGATGGGTGATAAAAGAGGTAAGTTTTTTTTCAATATGCAAAATAACTTTTAAAAGTTAAAGTTTTCCTAAAGTGAAATAAACTTCCTTTGAATGTAATGAGTTTACTAGTACTGGAGCGGTTTAAAAAAAGGCTGGGTGAGTTTTTTTTTAATATAATTTTTTATTAGAGAAGTTATAGGGTTACAGAAAAATCATGCAGAAAATACAGAGCCCTCATATACCACACACCTCCCTGCATCCACTCGCCCCCCTGGAGAAATTGCAGACACATGTTCAACTGGCATCTCCCTGACTTACTTACACCCCCCAACTCTTTTTCTATTGTGTGCTGAAGTTTCAGTCTGTTTCCACTCTACAACCCAGGGGAGATACTAGGTCTGTTGAAAAGGCCTGACCAGACCTTAATCCCAGAAACTGGGAACAAGTAACCCCAGATGCTTATCAGGGCAGGAAATTCTCAGTGGCAGGGTCCACTGTCCCTGGGGTTGTATAAATACTTAACAAACATCACAATTTCTCTCCTCTCTGACATGAAGTGGGCATGGGGAGCTGCCATCTACTGACCCTGACTTGAGCAGTTGGCCTCCCCAGGGGATTGACCATGATGGGATCTCTTCCCCTGCTGTTATTTATTTATTTATTTAATTGTAAACAACAACATATATACACAAACAGCGCATTTCAAAGCACAACACAACAATTAGTTGTAGAACAGATTACAGATTTAGGTATGGGTTACAATTCCACAACTTTAGGTTTTTCCTTGTAGCTGCTCCAAGATACTGGAGATTAAAAGAAATATCAATAAGACGATTCAACAATCATACTCATTTGTTAAATCCTATCTCCTCTGTTATAACTGCATCTTTTCCTTTGATCTTTCTCCCACTCTTTATTTTTTAATACAGTTCTATTGAGATACACTCACACGCCATACAGACTATCTGAAGTTTACAATCACTGGCTCACAGTATAACCACATAACTGCGCAACAACCCCATGATCAATTTTGGAACATTTTCATTACTCCAGAAAGGAAATAAAAATAAAA
>PVIY010046460.1:0-18459 GCA_004026745.1 Myrmecophaga tridactyla | reverse complement strand
GCAAGCAACAAGTAATGCACACCATGACACAAACTAGAGACTGGGAAAGGTTATTTGGGCTCATTTGGTACAAATTTTTCATTGATATTTTGCAAATGATTGCATATGATTTCCATAGAGCTGTGACTTGAAACATATGGCAGATTTCCTAACTTAATAAAAGCTACCTGTATCAAACCCTTGCTATGAAGCAGGCCTTGTGGAAAGTCTTTAAAATATTCTCTGTTCTATTCCTAATAAAAATTCTATTTGACAAATGAGAAAATTGAAGGGTGAAGTTAAAAAGTGTTAGTCCAAGCTCAAACAGTGAGGAAGTGACCAAACTGAGATTCGTATCCAAATCTGCTTACTCACAACCTATGCTCATAACAGCTAGGCCACACAGTTTTCCCAGTTCTGCTCTCTCTACTCTGTCACACTGACTTTCCTGAAATAATTTATATTTTCTTATACACAGTGAGATAAATTGTCAAAACCCCAGGGTCAGTTTCCATGATAAGTGGAAAATTTGATGAACAGATATCTGATTGAGCTAACAGAATAAGCACTCAAGTCTACAATATCCTTTGCAAATCTGGCTCTATGCAAGTATGTGAGATGGTAATCTTCAATGTTTTCCAGTATCAGTACCTAACATTTAGAAGAGTTATCATGTTGGCCCATGTGTTTGGGATTCATGATTCAAAGGAGATGAAGAGAACTTCAACTTTCAGTTGCAATCCCAATCCGTTCTGTCATTATTCTGATTTACAAAGAACTAGGGTGCATGTAAAATAAATACTTCTTTCTGTATCAAGCCTCACTGAGCATTTTTCTTGATGCATTTGGATTCCTAGAGTAAAAACACCACAATATAAAGCCATTCTTTACATTTGATGTTGTGAATATGACAAAGGGCTATGAATCTGCTCTGGTGTGAAAGCTGGCAAAGTTCACAGAACAAAAGAGGGCAAAGCTCCCTTAAAATCACAGCATTCCACTTCATTTTACTTTGTGTTGTTATGTCAGAACTTAAATTTGCTAGTTTGCAGGTAGCTATAATAGCCAGTAGAGCTTTGGTCAACTGATTAGTATATTTTGAAGCAAGGGACTGGAAAAACAAAGAACAGAGTTAAGCTCATGTAAACCAGCTCTGTATTGGAAAAGAACTCTTACTTTCACTTGGAGTCACATAAAAAAATTATTTCTTGACCCAAAAGTGATACTGTATAAAATTTGACACTATTATTCTATTGGAACTTTTTTTGCCTTCTTCTTGTCAGTTGTGACAAAATCCTTAAAAATAGTCTTTTGGGTTTAGTTCCACTCTAAGTCCCATATTCTCAACAACTCAATATCTATTTGGTTGGCTTATGTAAAGTTTTGGAACTTTTATATTGAGTATTGGGGAAGATTTAGAGGTAAGTATATACATATCTCTTTGTTTTAGTTTCCTTGGCTGCTCAACAAATACCATGCAATGGATTGGCTTATACAATGGAAATTTAATGGCTAACACTTTTGAGATCAGTAGAAGTTCTGATCAAGCCATCAAGGTCTCATCAAAGGGATGCTTTCTTCCCAAAGACCAGCACTCAGGGGCTGCCTGCTGGTGATCCTTGGTTCTGGGCCCCTCTCTGTCACATGGCCATGCAAATGGTGGCCTCTCACTTCTTTCCCAGGTTCTATTGACCTTCATCTACTTACTTCCCCTGAAGTACTTCTTACAGGGCTTGTTATATGGTAGGCATTCAATATAACTTTCTCTCTGTCTCAATTTGGTTCTGCTTATAAAGGACTCCAGTGATAGGATTAGACCCATCCTGACTGAGGTGGGTCACACCGTAACTGAAGTAACTCATCAAAAGGTCCTACTTGAAGTGGGTTTACATCCACAGAAATGGATTAACTAAGAACATGTTTTTTAAAGGACACTGAAATTCTCCATGTTGCAAGCTTGCTATGAGCATGAAGGTGTTATACATCAGAACTTATAGCTAAGGGGATACCTGTGAATGTGACATGCAAAGTGATGTAAAATCCACGATTTCAGTCCATTTATTTTTGGAGGGGACATGGTACTCTTTCTTATAAAGGCAATGTTGTCTATCAAATTCTTTCAAATATATAAAGCAAGAGGAAAAAGTCACTCACTCCCAAAGAACTGGTTACCACAATAGCCATTTTAAAGGAGAGCTTTATTGAAAAAAAAATCTGTGGTTATTGTTGAAAAATAAAGCTCCATAAGTTCCATCAAGGCATGCACTTGTACAATAGTTGGTTTATTTGTATTAATTTTTTCCCCTATCTCATTCTAAAAAGATCTCAAAACACTTGGTTTCAGCTAAGAATAGCAAATAATAATGATGCAATACAAATAATAATGATGGAAAACTGAAAACCTAGTCTTTGGATAATGGCAAAGAAAGAGATTAGAAATAAAGTAATTAATTTGAAGAAGTTTTTCATTCAATATAGCACCAAAGGAGAAAAAATAGCAATTGACCTATGACCAGGACAATTAAAATATAAAGGGGTTGATGAATATTTGAGAAAGAGTTGTCTCCAGTGTCACAGCTACACAGTTGTCTCCAATATTAATTTTGAAGATTAGAACCAAAATGTTATATTATATATATATAAAATGCACAAATTTGCATCCAACATATCATATAATGTATGTAAATATATGTATATAATATAGGTATGTATATACATATATATAATTATACATATATAACATATACATACTATATATGTAATATACAGTATATTACATGTTTTTTGCAATGCATACATGTATGCATATATGTATATATAGCAAATAAAAATGTTAGAATATACACATACATATTATATGCATATATGTATCAGTATCATATACTACACTAAATATTTAGTAACTGCATATAGATTTGTGGTAGTTAGATTCAGTTGTCAATTTGGCCAGGTGAAAGCACCTAGTTCTGTTGCTGTGGACATGAGCCAATGGTACGTGAACCTCGTCTGTTGCTGATTACATCTGCAGTCAGCTAGGAGGCGTGCCTGCTGCAATGAATGATGTTTGACTTAACTGGCTGGTGCTTAAATGAGAGAGCTCAACGTAGCACAGCCCAAGCAGCTCAGCATTCCTCATCTCAGCACTTGCAGCTCAACCCAAGCCTTTGGAGATGCAAAAAGGAATCACACTGGGGAAAGTTGTTGGAACCCAGAGGCTTGGAAAGAAGGCCAGCAGAGATCACCCTGAGCCTTCCCATGTAAGAAAGAACCTCAGCTGAAAGTTAGCTGCCTTTCCTCTGAAGAAATAACAAAATAAATCCCCTTTTATTAAAAGCCAATCCATCTCTGGTGTGTTGCTTCCTGGCAGCTAGCAAACTAGAACAAGATTATTCCATAATGTGTGTCCAATCATACCCACCTATAACATGCAGTACTCATGAATTCAAAGTTAACAGAAACTCTTTGGCTGATGTTAGTTTACTGATCACTCCTTTTAAATTTATGGTAAGCTTTAACTAATTCCTTCAAGCACATTTATTGAATGCCTACCATATAACAAGCCCTGTAAGAAGTAGTGAGCAAAACAGACATGTTTCTTGATTTCATAGTGTTTTCTTTTAGTGGAGAATATATACAATGAGGAAAAAAAGAAAAAAAGTAACCCAGTGAGCAATGTTAGACTATAAAGGGTATAGTGGAGATGAAATTGGGCAATTTAAAATATAATTGGCTGCTAAAATGAACCAGACTGGACAATGAAGTTTTCAAGGATGGCAACCAGATTTGTGGCTTGAGCAAATGGGTTTGTGATATTTGCTGAGATGGGAAAGATTATGTAAGCAACAGATTTTGTGGAAAAAAACAAACAACAATATCCCCTAATCTGTTTAACCTATGCCAGTGTACGTTGAAGTGATGTCAAAATGAAAGAGAGGCATAGGCTTTAGCACTCCTGCCATCTTCAGCTGGATAATCCTTTGTTGTTGAGGATTGTTCTGTGCATTGTAGGATGTTCAGCAGCATCCTTGACTTCCACCTACAGATGCCCCATCCCCTCTGTCGTGACAACCCAGAATATCTCCAGGTATTGTCAAATGTCCACTGTGGGACCAAATCCCCACCATTTGAGAACCACTGGCTTAGAAATACAATTTGAGAATTGTTGAAGGGATCGCTCAAGGAACAAAACGGTGAATCAAATAAATGCAGAATCCCTTCTTCTATACTCACTTTGATGCTTGATAAAATAAAACAATATGAAAAGTGTAACAAAGTGAACCCATTGGAAAGAATGGGGGTCCCCAGGAAGTAAGATAAAAATAATGAACCGAAGCTAAACTAATAAGCCTGGAGTTGGTGCTGCCATGGCCCTGGCAGTGGAGATGGTGGGTGGGTTAGGAGACATGGAATAGCCATAGGAGCTTGGGTTCTAACACCTATGCATAAACCGCACAAGGGAAACATTCAGAAATCTTTCTGAAAAATTCCTTCATAAAGTCAGGGCCATAGAAAAGCTCTGCCTCAATGAAAGGTAGACTGACCCAGCAATTGACAAAGAGACATATTTATTTTGTGTCTGGGAAAAAGTCTATTCTGAAAATAAAAGTTCTGAGCCCCATTTTAGTTTGGAGTCCAAATTTGCACAACCTTAGAAGACCAGAATCTTCCAGCTGAGATAAATTAACATAAAATTTGGTTTTTGGGGATGTGTGGAAATGCAAACTATCCCTGTAGGACATTCCCACAACCAGGCATACCCTAACAAAAAAATCTCCCCCCCCCCCCGAAAGGGTGTGCATAATTAAAAATTGAAATGTAAATAACTCACCATGAAACAAAGCTTAAAATTAAAATAGGAGGAATAATACTGTAATCATTTGAGATAATAAATAATCTGAGACAGACTATGACATGATAATGTGAAAAATGATTAAAAAAATACAAAAATAAAGTAGAGGAGAAGACCAGGAGAACATTTTAAAAAAAGAAACAGGGAAATTAGAAAAAGAACAAAATAGACCCTTTAGAAACAGCAATTTTAGTAGGTGCCATTATGAAAACAATGGATAATCTATAAACAGATTACTATGAAAGAGAAAATTAAGGAACAAGAAGACAGAACTGAAGAGAGCATCCTTCTGAAAGATAGCGTAAACGTATCAAGACATTACCTGTCAGGAGTTACAAAAAATAGTTTGGGGAAAAGAGAGAAATGACAAAAATTGAAGAGACAGTCCCTGCAAATTTCCAAAATTGTTCAAAAGACACGGAAAAACAAAGCAGAACTAAGTAAAGTAAAGCAAAACGAAAGTGTCAATCAGGATAAACAATAAATTCGGCACAGGTACTGTATAGGGAAGCCGAAAAAAGCTAACAGTGAACAGAAAATACTTTAAAAAAAAACAAAACGAAGGATCATCTCAGACTATAGAGACAGAAAGGAAGAGGATTAATTTCTAAAGAATTTAAGGATTAAGTTCCACAGAATTTAAAGATTAAGTTCTAAAGAACATCAACAACAAGAGAAAGCAAATCATACCTAGATGTAACTTCTTTCCCTCCAGAGCATATGCTCTGTATTTCTAACATTCATGAGCTTTAAAACTTATCTGCTTCTTTATATATTAGTTTGACTGAGACCCTTCTCTTATTCCAACAAAGATCAAACCAAAGTTCCTCTATCTTGGTCCTAAACTCACTTGGTATTATGAAATTTAAATTGTCTTAATTTATAAGTTCCCTTTCATTGTATTAAAATTGTTAGGAATCAACTGTGTTACATAAAAATTCTAATTTCACTGCATTAAGATAATTAAATATGGCTTTTAAATTTATTTTTATGTGACATTTCCTTTGTGCCCTAGTATATTGCATGAGCAGTTGAAATGAATGTATTTACTGAATCTTAGAAAAATTTGTGATGCCATTTTGTTAATACCATCTTTAAAAATTATTTTTAAAATCCCCAATGATTTTTTTTTTTAGTTTTTCCCCCCACTATAGGCTTATAGTATTTAAAAACATCCTCTTCAACAATATCATTACCACTTTTTCCTTTGGTCTCACATAGGCTTTATTTAGTAATTTTTGCCGTGACAGTCTATATGTAATACAAATACCATATTGTCATGGTTCCCCATACTCTCATTTTAATATTTTGAATTATTTGGCTTTAGATGTATCTCTATAAATCACAAATCACTGAATTTGTTTTTATAGTTCAGTTTGAGAGACACTGCTTTTAACTAGGTCAATTTCAGTCATTTTTATTTTGTCATCAAGATTATGGATCATGGTAGAACTTTATCTAATTTTGTAAGTTCTGTTTTTATTTAGGTTACACGTTGTATTCTGCCCAGTAAACTACATTTTAGTACCTTTTCTTATTAACAACTAGCAATTTTGGTTGCCAGAGGTTTACATGTAATAAAAGTAATAGCTCCCATTCATTGAGCATTTTCTATGTTCTAGATACTTTGTGAGGATTTTATCTTTTATGCCTCAAATAACCTGTGAGGAAGATGCTATTATTTATCTCTGTATATAGGTGAGGAGACAGCCTTAGAGAAATAGCTTTCTGCCCCAGATCACAAGAGAGCAAGGCACAGAGTGGCATTTAAACCCAGACTATTGGACTCCAGAGACAGTGTTCAGAACTTCCAGGCTGTTTCTTCCCCATATAGTAATTCAATCAATTCTCATAATTAATTATGTGAGTTAGATATAATTATCACATTTTGCAGATGAAGAAACTATAGCTCAAAAGGGAAAGTGTGTTGCTCAGTTTCACCCAGCAGTAAGCAGTTGGCCTAAGATTCCAATTCCCAAGGTGTGCCTTAGGAAATAATTGGGAAGATGGATGTTTTAATTCTTTATTAATCTGCCAAGAGACAGCAAAGTTTAGTGGTTAGGGATCCAACATGGGGCTAGACAAGGTTTGAATCTGAATCCCAGTTAGACTACTTCCTACAACTATGCCCTTGGACAAGTGACCAATGTCTTCTGATCCCCCAGATTCCTCATTGCAAATTTGGAATAGAACGCCGTAACTAGAATTGTTGTACAGATTAAATGAGATGATGCCTTTGAAATACCTAGCACACACTGCCTGGCATAAAGTAAGGGTTACAAATGTTAACTATGAGAAAGAAACAGGGGGTGCACTGGTGGCTCAGTGGCAGAATGCTTGCCTTTCATGCGGGAGACCCGGGTTCGATTCCCCAACCATGCACCTAAAAAAAAAAAAAATAGGAGCAGATTTTCCCACCAGGCTGGCATTTCCTGCGTCCTTACGGCTCCCACATAGGCTTTGATATATTGATTACTTCCCTCTGCTGCATCTCTTCTATTCAGAAAATGTTTTAGCTCTTGCTCAGAATTTTTAAGATCCTGATATTTCACAAACTCTTGGCAATTACTCAATTTAAAAATATTTTAAAAATTTATTCATTTCTTCACCTCTTACTATTTTTGTCTCTGGATTCTACAGGCTTTTCTTCATTAGTGTTTATTTAGTCTTAGATTTTATATATTTAAAGACAGTATTTCAAATAACTTTAATAGCTCTTTTCTCTGAAAATGTATATATAAATGTGTTCAACTAATTTAATGTTAAAACCCGAACCTTATAAGATTATTTAACTCAGAAATTAACTAATTATCCCCTTATTTGGAGAAAACTGCCTTTTTGTTCATAACTTTGGTTTGGATCCTGAATCTCAGAAGAATTCTAATCAGTTGAGATTTCTGCTCATGGAAAGAATTTCAGCTATGCCTCCGAAGAAGGAAAGAGCATTGCTACTTCCATGAATGGATTACCTTGGATTTTCAGAGGGTGGTTTAGGTATTGCTAGAAAAACAACAGTCTTGTAATTTAATCCTCCAGCTACATTGACAATGTTGGTTAAAATGACCAAATGAGAGTAAATATTTTATAGTGGAGAGACACTATTTAGAGTAAGGAATCACGACATAGGAGACCGTTTGCCACATGACCATTCATTCATTGCCTTGGACAAGACAATCCAAACTATGTAGACGTCTGTTTCCAAATGTTGCATGTTAGGAATATTCCCATTCTAATTATATAATTTTATCTTCTTTATAGATCTAATTTTTCTAGAATAAATTTTATATTCTAAAACTTTAAACCTTATAACTTATATAAGGCATGGTTGTCTTTTTTGCAAAAAGAAGTGGAAACTTTAGAACAGAAGGAAAACATTTTTATATTCAAATAAAAAACATATATATATTTATATATTTGAATATTTCATAGGGAAGAAGGAAAAGAATTGTCTTGTGCTTTCCTTGAAGGCAAAAACCAGGACCTGTAGTTAAACGTTACAGTGAGTCTAATTCCATCTCAATCTAAGCACAATATTCTCATAATCATAGCTGTACACAAACTCTCTTTTTAAGGAAGTTTGAGCACAGGCTGGTGACTCTGTTGTGAGGGGTGGTTAGGATGGGTCTGAATTGAGATTTTAGAACAGCAGTTCCCAAATTATGCTGATACTCGCCCTGTTTAACACTCACTAGGAAGGATAAAAGTTGAAGCAAGAGAAAAATTGGGGCAATAAAAGGAAAATTGAAAAGATAAAAACTGTTTTAGGGGAATGTTTTCTCAGCCTTTTTTTTTAAAAAAATGGTGTGCTATTGTTATAATAAGCATATTTCCAAATTAATAATTTATTAATTAAAATTAATTACTTAGTGCATAACTTATAAAGAACTGCCCTCATGGAGCTCACATTCTAGTGGGGGAAAGACAGACAATAAACAAAACAAGTAAGAAAGTTACATAGAATTTTGAGATGCATAAATGGAATGGGAAAGAAAATAAAGGGCATGCTGAAGACGATCAGAAGTGCCAAGGTGGGTGCAGCAATTTTAAATTGAGTGGCTTGGGAAGACCTCAATATGATGACATTTGAGCAAAAGTTTAAGAGCAGGGACTGAGCCTCACTTGTATTTGCAAGAAAAGCATTCCAAAATGAGGGGACATCCAGTGCAAAGGTCTTGAAGTGGTTGCTGCCTGGTGTGTTCTGGAGTACAGGGAGGCCATTGTGGCTGGAGCAAAGTCAGCAAGGAGAAGGGTGTTGAAAAGTGACATTGGAGAAGTCGCAAAGGGCTGGGCCATGCATGGACTTGCGCACCACTGTAAGACTGGCTTTTATTCTGACTGAAGAGTTTTAAGCAAAGGGATGACATGCTCTATCTTCCATTTTAACAGGGTAACTGTGGTTGATGTTTGGACAATATGTCATCGATGGCAAGAACTAAAGCAGAGAAACCAATGAGAAGGCTGTTGCAGTGATCCAGAAGAGCAATGATTATGGCTTGGAAGTAGTGACAATAAAGAGAAGTAGTCAGATGCTGAATACTTTTTTGAAGATGGACTTACCAGGTAGGATGAGAGCATGAGAAAAGCAGAGGAATCAATGATGACTAAGATGAGGAAGACTGCAGGTTGAGCGAGTATTTGGGTGGAAGAGAAAATCATTTTTGTACATTTTAAGTATGAGATGCCCGTTAGGCAAGGTGGAATCTAAAAACAAATGGCCAAAAAGATAGAGGAACAACAGAGTTATCTTAGTACTCCAGATGCTGGGGGAGGGGGCGGTGAGGAGGGTTAGAAAAAAATAGAAGGGATGGCATAACTGTTTCTGAGGACTGAGACTTGGTCATGCCATTAGTGACTTAAAATGAAAAGTCTCATGGGAGTAGGATACCCCATGGAGCCCAAATGGAGTGTTTTTTAAAAAATGCTAGCATTTGGAGAAATTGGAGATGGCAAGAATATGCTGAAACATGGTTTAAGGATAAGAAATGAATTTTGATATCCACATGACCTGGAAACTCTAATTTTCTTATACTACTCTTTGGATTTTGCAATGTTTCATGACATTTTTCTCTTCCCCTCTCCTTATCCCAGCCCTAAGAAATGAGCTATAAATGACAAGAAAGAATAATTTACATATTAAATGAACATATAATCAAACCTATTGTATAGTCAGAGGTTCTTGAATTCTTTGCCTATCATATTTTAGGGAATGGTCCATTAGTTAAGTTATACATTTTCAGTAATAACACCTAATACCAAGGTACAGAAATATAATATTACTTGGTTATTGATTTGTGTGTGTGTGAGGTATCCTAATGAAATTTTTTTTATTATAGAAGTTATGGGTTTATAGACAAATCATGCAGAAAAACCAGGATTCCCACATCACATATTATTAACACCTTGCACCAGTGTGATATGATTGTTAAAATAGATGAAAAGACATTTTCGTAATTGTACTATTGACTATAACTCATGGTTTATCTTAGGGTTCACTGTTTGTGTTGTGATGTTCCAAGAATTAAAAAAATATATATCATTCTAGTAATTTATATACAACCTAAAATTTCCCATTTGAACCACATTCAAATATATAACTCAGTGCTGTTAATTTTGTTCACAATATTATGCTGCCACCCCCACCATCCCACTACCATTGTCCCTAATAGAAACTACCTTTTAAGTCTTCACTCCTCATTCCCTAACCTACCCTATTCCCTTGTGTGTTCATATATTCTGGCTCTATGAGCTGCTTATTTAAAGTTATTTCTTATCAGTGAGATCACACAATATTTGTACTTCTGTGTCTGGCTTATTTCACTCAGCTTTATGTCCTCAAGGTTCATCCATGTTGTTGAATGTATCAGAATTTTATCCCTTTTTATGACTGAATAATATCCCATTGTATGCATACACCATATTTTTTTATCCTTTCATCAGTTGATGGACATGGGGCGCTTAAACAGTAGCAATGATGTGCAACTTATATTTGATCAATTAGCCAAATTGTGGGGGTTGATTTCTGAATTCTCAGTAGGTGTGCAAATACCTGTTTGAGTCACTGCTTTCAATTCTTTTAGGTATATACCTAGAAGTAGAATTTTGGGATCATATGATAATTCTAGACTTAAATTTCTGAGGAATTGCCATACTGTCTTCCACAGAAACTGCACCATTTTACATTCCCACCAGAAATGAATGAGTATTCATCTCTCCACATCCTCTCCAACACTTTAATTTTGTATTTTTAAATAGTAGCCATTCTAGTAGGTATGAAATGGTATCTCATTGTGGTTTTGATTTGCAGTTCCCTAATGGCTAGTATTTTGTGCATCTTTTCATGTTCTTTCTGGTCATTTGTATATCTTCTTTGGAGAAATATCTATTCAAGTCCTTTGTACATTTTTTGAATGAGTTGTTTTTCTCTTTGTTGTTAAATACAAAGATTTCTTTAAATATTCTGGATATTAAACACTTATCAGATATGTGGTTTCTAAATATTGTCTCCAATTGTGTCAGTTGCCATTTTACTTTCATGATAAAGTCCTTTGATGCACAAAAGTTGTGATGAGGCTCCACTTATCTATTTTCCCTTTTGCTGCTTGTACTTTGAGTGTAAAGTCTAAGAAATAATTGCTTCAAGTAAGTTCCTGAAGATACTTCCCTATGTTTTCTTCTAGGGGTTCTTATATTTATGTCTTTGATCCATTTTAAGTTGATTATTGTATGTAAGGTGAAGTAAGGGTTCATCTTCATTCTTTTGCAAACGGAGATCCAGTTTTTCCAGCACCAATTGCTGAAGTGATTCTTCTTTCCTGAGTGGTCTTTAACCGCTTGTTAAAAATCAATTGGACATAAACGTGAGTTGATTTCTAAATTCTCAATTCTGTTCCATTTGTCTTTAAGTCTGTACTTGTTCCAGTACTATGCTGTTTTGATTATTGTGGCTTTTTAATACTTTTAAGACCAGGAAGTGAGAGTCCTCTAACTTTATTCTTCTTTTTCAGGATAGCTCTGGCTCTTCAAGTTCCCTTACCTTCCATATAAATTTGACAATTAACTTTTCCACTTCTGCAGAGCAGGCTGTTGGAATTTTGATTGAGATGTTATTGAATCTGTAAACCACTTTGGATAGAATTGGTACCTCAACAATATTTAGTCTTCTAATCCATTTATTTAGATCTTCTTTGACTGCTTTTAGCTACTTGGTTATCTTTAACAACCCAAATACCAGTAATAATGCATCAAGATTTTCCTAAAATACTTCCTAACTAGTGGTTTTATTCTAAAGCGTTCATGAATCCCTCTAATAGCCTAACATGATGACCTTCCAGTGTATTCAATGGAAGAACATCCTTTTCTGGCAGAGCAGAGGAGGCAAACTTGAAAAGTAAATATCTGTTTCATTTCTGGTCTTAAAACCCAGTACTACTGGGAATTAAATGAGGAAGCGTCTCTAATGTTTGTTGGGCTACTTTAGTAAGATCCCAACAGAAAGCCTTGGTTTTTGCTACTCTCACTAACTAGTGTCTGTAAACGTCATAAATGATGGTAGGATTCTGACTCTCAAATAAAGACTAAACTTTACAGTAAATTTTAGGTTATTTTGTTTTATATCAGGGAGTTTGGCTGCATGCTTGGTGGATAAGCAATCATTCCTGAGGTTCCACCTTGGTTTATGTTCTATATACTTTCTTCTCTTTACTATACCTTCCTTGTTCCACTTTCTCTGATGATTTCCAATCAATCAAATGGAATTTATTTATTGTTGACTTTCCATGTCCTCATCTTCTTTGTCATCTGCTAATGGAATAGAATTAGCAAAATAAAGGACTGGAGATAATGGATGGAGGTGAGCTATAAAAGAAAAATAAGTAAATCCTGAGCATGGAACTAATTGAATAATTATGTACACTCAATGAATACAGGATCTGATTTCTCTATTAGAAGATGTGAGGAAATGTCAGTGAAATATGGTCCTGAGATCTGAGAACTATTACAAGTTTTTATGGATGCTATAGAGATTACAAAGATGAATAAAATAAAGTTTCTACTTTTAAGAAGTCTAGAAACTAGTATTAGGTGGTATTTGAAAAACAGAATTAAAAGAACAGGTGGCTTCCTAATGAAAGGTAATTTTAGAGACTAGGTATTATATGAACCATGTAATTTCCTTAAGCCAAAACATTAGTTAGATTTGGGTCAAAGCATTTTCTTTATGAAATACCTCCTTGTGAATTATTTTACCATTTTAAATTTTTTGTTAATAATTCCAACCATTTCTCAGCCAAACGGGGGTAAAGGACCTTCTCTTTCATTTTGGGTCAATATTAAAAGGTGAAACAATAACCACCTATCCACTTTGCCCCTGCGATTCATGTGCTAGTAGCACTGTCTAACTCCTACTCTAAGCAGAAGGAACTAGGTGGGAGTCAGTTTACAGAGCATTTGGGCCAGCTGTGAACAACTAGAGCCTCTCCTTGCCTAGCAACTAATGATAAAAGCCACTTCTTGGAACTTTCAATGTGCTGGGATAATTGCCTGCTCCAATTTATTAGCAGGAAATAAAACCTGTGCTTGCCTCCTGGCTAATAGACAAGTTCACTTGATCCCTTTGTATGCTTTTCTCTACCCCCTCTCCAAGACACAGAGATTAGGTCTGAAACTTGGAATTTAATCTTAATCCTTATAACCAGGCTGACATAAGCAATATCAGATAAGCATATGACTAGTGCTGAAATCATTGTTAAATCACATGCAACAGTTCGTCAGAAAGCACTTTTTAAAGCATTTTCACAGATGATTACAAATGTTTCTTAGAATTACTTTTATTAGAGAAAATTAATTACTTTCTAGATTTTAGCTTGATCCTGCATAACCCTGAGTTAAATGTAATTCAGGACAGAATCATTGGTTCTTGCCATTCTTGTTCATCCCTCATTTTCCACATTTATCGTTTACTGGATTTCTTTCAGATAGCTATGACCTTGGAGTGTATTTTATTCTTTCTGGATAATAGTGTGGACAAGCATCTGCTTGTGCAGCTGCTAATGTCAAGGTTATTTGCCAAGAACAGAATGCAGGTTTTTCAACATTTTGCAAATAAAGGACTCTGAAATAATTTCATGGGAATGAGAATATTTTGCAGTTAAAAATGATGGAAAAATCCACACTTTTATGGAAATGAAAATGTTCATAAATTATACATTGCCTTTTGTATGAGCTCAGAATCTCTGATTGTTTCACCTTTCCTACTCAGAGGTGTCTACATATGATTTTATAAAAAATTCAGAATGGTGGCTGTGGTGGTTTGAAGGTCCCAGATCTTATGGATCCCAGAAAAATATGTTCGTAAACTTAATCCATTCCTGTGGTTGTGAAACCACCTTAAGTAGGAATTTTTTTATGAGGTTACTTCAGTTAAGGGGGGGTTCACCTCAATCAGGTTGGGTCTTTATCTTATTGTCTGCATCCTTTATAGGTGGAAAAAAATTCAGACAGATAGAGTAGAAGCTACAGGAGGCAATAAGCAGAACATTATTGGAAACTGGAAGAGAAGGGAAAGACAAGGGAATACCACCATGTGTCTTGCCATATGACACATTAAGGACCAAGATGGCTGGCAGCCAGCCCCAAAATGTGACATCCTTTGGGGAGAAAGCATCACCTTGATGACACCTTGACTTGGACTTTCTCTTAACCTCAAAACTGTCACCACATGAACTCCCATTGTTTAAGCTACACCATTGCATCATATTTGCTTGACAGCCGAGACAACTAAAATAATGGCCCAAACAATAATGCCTCAGTAGTACTGTATCATCTAGGTTAGTATCACAAATCTTTGTAGGGAGTAGCAGCACTTTGTTCTTTCATAGTTCTTCATTTTAATACATTCTGAGTACATGTACCTCCAGGGTTACTCATACTTTGTACTGTTGTGAGTTCTGTTGGGCGTGATTGTTTTCAGTAAAGTAGATAGGGAAGTCGTCCTTGTCTGCAGGTGAAAAAAAAAAAGACTTAGTGCCTTACATGTTCAAGAGGTGTCTTCTGTGATTGCCCATTCTCTCACACATTGTGAAAGACAGAAAGAGCCTAGGGTAAGGGACAAAAAGTCCCAGCAGGTTGCTTGACTTCTTTTATAATTTTTTTATTCATGTCATGACACCTTTTATGCTTATTTTTACCTAATTTTACCTGTGTAAAATGTGGTTAGGAGACACACAGGCTGCTTTCAATCCGCTCTCTGTCCTTACTGTAAATGCATCTCCAGAGGTTATTTTATGACATTTTATTCTTTTAAATACTAGAAGAAAGGATGAGTCGCTGTCTCAGGAAAGCTACCGGGAGAAAAAATAAAATAATTAACCTAGATAAAAAATTTCATTGGTCATGGTCAAATTCTATCTTTTGTAATCTCATCAGGAAATCGTATGAAATATAAGTATCGATATATATATATATATATTTCTTTTTTGAAAATTTTTTTTTCATGGGAAACAATATTTGGAAACAATATTATCAGATAAAGGTCTAGAATCCAGAATTTATAAAGAGATTGTTCAACTCAACAACAAAAAGACAGCCAACCCAATTACAAAATGGGCAAAAAACTTGAACAGACACTTCTCAGAAGATGAAATACAAATAGCCAAAAGGCACATGAAGAGATGCTCAACTTCCCTGGCTATTAGAGAAATGCAACTCAAAACCACAATGAGATATCGTCTCAGACCCACCAGAATGGCCATTATCAATAGAACAGAAAATGACAAGTGCTGGAGGGGATGTGGAGAAAGAGGCACACTTATCCACTGTTGGTGGGAATGTCAAATGGTGCAACCACTTTGGAAGGCAGTTTGGTGGTTCCTCAAAAAGCTAAATATAGAATTGCCATATGACCCGGCAATACCATTGCCAGGTATCTACTCAGAGGACATGAGGGAAAGGACACAAATGGACATTTGCACATCAATGTTTATAGAAGCATTATTTACAATTTCGAAGAGATGGAAACAGCCAAAATGTCCATCAACCGACAAGTGGCTAAACAAACTGGTATATACATACGATGGAATATTATGCAGCTGTAAGACAGAATAAAGTCATGAAGTATGTAACAACATGGACAGACCTTGAGGACATTATGCTGAGTGAGATTAGCCAGAAACAAAAGGACAAATACTGTATGGTCTCACTGATATGAACTGACATTAGTGAATGAACTTGGAGAATTTCATTGGTAACAGAGACCATCAGGAAATAGAAATCGGGTAAGATATTGGGTTATTTGGAGCTGAAGGGATACAGACTGTGCAACAGGACTGAATGTAAAAACTCAGAAATGGACAGCACAATACTACCTAAGTGTAATATAATTATGTTAAAACGTTGATTGAAGCTGAATGTCAGAATGATAGAGGGAGGAGGGCTGTGGGCACAAATGAAATCAGAAAGAAAGATAGATGATAAAAACTGAGATGTATAATCTAGGAATGCTTAGAGTGTATAATGATAGTGACTAAATGTACAAATTTAAAAAATGTTTTTGCATGAGGAAGAACAAAGGAATGTCATCACTGCAGGGTGCTGAAAATAGATGGTAATTAATATTTTAAAATTTTAACTTATGTGTGAGACTAAAGCAAAAAATGTTTATTTGGTACAAAATTTATATTTTGACTAGTGTATTTCCTAATATAAGTTATGTAGACAGCTTAATTGAACACCATAAGTACATGGAACCTTGAGTAGGACATGAGTTTTTGTTGGTTTGTCCAGAGTGATGCCCCGATATCCCAGAGTGATTTGAACAGTGAATAAAATAGTATTTACAAACTCTCCTTTGGGGAATGGTGAGAAAGGGGGAAAATTCAATTTCCCCAAGTTGAATTCTTGTTATTCTCATAAGCAGTGCGGACAACCAAAGCTATAGGCTGAGCCCCCAATCTTGGGATTTGTTCATGTGAAACTTAACCCCACAAAGGATAAGTCAAACCTACTTAAAATTAGGCCTAAGCGTCACCCCCAGGAGAACCTCTTTTGTGGCTCAGATGTGGTCTCTCTCTCTCCAGCCAACACAACAAACAAACTTACCACCCTCCCCTTATCTATGTGGGACATGACTCCCAGGGGTATGGACCTTCCTGGCAAAGTAGGACAGAAATCCTAGAATGAGCTGAGACTCAGCATCAAGGGATTGAGAAAACCTCCTCGACCAAAAGGGGGAAGAGTGAAATGAGACAAAGTTTCAATGGCTGAGAGATTCCAAACAGAGTGGAGAGGTTATCCTGGAGGTTATTCTTACGCATTAAATAGATATCACCTTGTTAGTCAAGATGCAATGGAGAGGCTGGAGGGAACTGCCTGAAAATGTAGAGCTGTGTTCCAGTAGCCATGTTTCTTGAAGATGATTGTATAATGATATGGTTTTCACGATGTGACTGTGTGATTGTGAAAACCTTGTGTCTGATGCTCTTTTTATCTACCTTATCAACAGATGAGTAAAACGTATGGAATAAAAATAAATAATAGGGGGAACAAATGTTAAAATAAATTTAGATTGAAATGCTAGTGATCAATGAAACAGAGGGGTAAGGGGTATGGTATGTATGAATTTTTTCTGTTTTCTTTTTATTTCTGTTTCTGAATAGATGCAAATGTTCCAAGAAATGATTATGATGATGAATATGCAACTATGTGATGATATTTTGAATTACTGATTATATATGTAGAATGGAATGATCAAAAGTTAAGAATGTTTGTGTCTGTTTGGTGTTTTTTGGTATTTTTAAATAAATTAAAAAATTAATAAAGAAATATTTTTTCAAACTTCATACAGCAAAAAAAAAAAGATGAAGAAGCTAGCTTTAACATGGTAATTACTTATAGCTTTTGCATTTTTATACAGTGGGTTCTTCATAAACCCATTAGCTAATTGTAACTTGTAGGTCGTCTTGTCAGAGAAGCTTCTCTTACGTGGATGCAGTTTTTATATTATGTGTATTCATGTAAGCTGCCTTAAATCATTTCTGAATTTTTTTTTGTTAAGAAAAAAAACAAATGACTTTTTCTCCCACTGAAAATCCAGGCATCTTTCAGCTAGCCATGTGGATTTCAAGATATAGAACTTGATATGAATGAATTTGACATTGAAAAAAAAACACACCTTAAATATTAAACAAATATTTATGTTCCCTAATTCTTTAATGCAAAATTCAATCAATTAGACTCTCATTCCAAAGAACAGCTAGAGAAGGGACAGAAAAAAGACTGGAAGAGCAATTCCGAGTTTAAGTGGCCTGAGAGGATTTTCTGCACCACACAGGGTGGCCCTGGTTGAAAAAGCAGAAGAACTGAGAGGAAGAGAAGGGAGGACTGATGGTGTAACACGTCCCTTTCCAAACGGAAGCCTGGGGCCCTCCGGAGTGCAGGGATGGGAGGTGGGGACTAGGAAATAAGCCATTCTTTGAACAGCTTCATGTGTGCCACATCATCCTGCGACCTGAGACCCCATATACCTAAACCCCATCACCTGCCTCCCCACCTTACTCGACGCAACCCCCATGAACCTCCGGGCTCATCCCGCCCCCACACCCTAGCCCCCACGCCCCCGGCATGCGCTCACTCCTGCC
>PVIY010046459.1:0-18451 GCA_004026745.1 Myrmecophaga tridactyla | reverse complement strand
GGGCGGCGACGGCGGCGGCGGCCGCGCTGGCGGCGGCGGCGGCGGCGCTGGGCGGCCGCCTGAATGGAGAAGAATGGACGGGCAGGCGGGAGAGCGGGGCTGCGCGAGGGCGCGAGGGTGCGCGGGCGGGGGCTGAGCGACCGCGGGCCGAGCCCCCCTGTGAACCTGTAATCGGAGCCAGGGCGCCGGGCGGCCCCGGAAGGCGCCGCCCAGCGCCGCCGTAAATCTCGGCTGCGGGGCCGCCCGTGCCTGGCGGCGGGAGGCGCGCGCCGCGGCGGGCTGGAGCTCCGTGCCCTGGAGGAGCCGAGCGCCCGCGGCACCGTCGCGCCGAAAGGGCGCAGGGAGAGGGGCACCTGGTGTGTGTTCACAGCGACCACCGGCCCAGGGGCTGGGAGCGTGGAGGGGCAGGACGTGGGCTCGGGGAATGTTGTTTTTCGGTTTTGGGACTGTTCGCAAATGCGGCCAGCCTCGCTTCCGCAGGGCTTTCCAGCCTCCGACAGGGAATGAATTCCCTTGGGCATTCAATTTCCGGGGACATGGAGCGCTTGTTTTCTCAACTGATTTGAAGAAAGAAAGGGGAAGAAAGTCCCCAGGGGTTAGTTATTATGCTTTTTTTTTTTTTTTTTTTTTTTTTCAGGCGTTGGCGGCCAGACGTCAGCGGGCGACAGGGTGGCGGGGCTGGGCTGCGGGAATGCACGTCGCCTCTGCTACACGACACGAACACACCACGCACCTCCGGCCTCGGTGTTGCGTGGCGTGTACTGTGTGCTGCGTGAAGTTCAGCAGGTCCTCAGAAAGACGCCAGATTAAAAAATAATAATACAGTTATGTATCTCAGGACTGATCCTGATCCCAGGATTTGTAGAAACAGGGATAGTTGTTTTGAATTTAAAGATCAAGTCTTTATAACTTACTAAGATAGTAGGCAATTCAAATTCTTCTCAGTCCAATCTTGTGCTTACTGACCTTGCAGTTATTTCTGAGAAGGGAAAGCTTAATAAATATTGTTGGACATAACAATAGGAATTTTCTCATCTTTGCAAATGGCTTCTAGTTTTCAGACCTCTTAATTAGGATGGAAAACCATTAACACCTTGGCCTGAGCCTATAGTCTAAATTTCTCAGCTCTCCCACTCTCTGCTATTACCATGGTATGCAGCCTCCCTAGCTCCCATTGAGCCTCTTATTTCCACCTCATCTTCATCCCAACTTCTCAGCCCCTCCTTCCAACCTCCCTTGCTTCCCTATCTAGGCTGGGTCCCTCCATCTTGAGTTTGCTCTTGGCTGGCACTCAGAACCCTTTGCTCCCCTGATATTCCTCCATGTGACTCCTGTCAGCTGTCAAGGCAGATCAGTCCCACTCTCTGCTTTCCCTGCTTCTGTTCACAGGTGACAGAGCTCCTGGGGGTTGCTACAGTCACATATTCAGAGGTTCAACCACCAACGCTCCTTTCCTACATCAGCGGCCTTAAGTGAGGCTCATGGCTGCCACCCTGCCTCTTCCCATCTAGAACCTAATCCAGGGAAAGGAAACCATCCATCCCCCTCCTCACTGCCTTCCTGGACTCTATTGAATTTCTTCCCTCAAAGTGACAGGCCACCCTTCCCCAGAAATCAGTGAATCCACGTCCCCTCTGAGCTTCTGTAAATTTTCCCAGCCTCTGGCATTTGCAGTGAGTCAGCCTTTCCTTCTTTGGCACAGTTTTGCCTCTCTGTAGAGGAGTGGGCAAGGCGGGGTACATGGGTAAGAAGGAAAAACAGGGTAGAAGTGAGGATTTTTGATTCCAGATTGGCATTTAAATGAAGTCAGATATATGTCACATATTCATGGTTATTTTCTGCTCAAAATCAGGTTTATATCAAAATTTTACATTTGTTTTGCTTCGTAACTGATTGTCATTTATTCATCCAAAAATTTATTGAATGCCTACCATGTCCTGGCACTATGCTAGGACCTGAGGATATGAAGGTGACCTAAAGGTAAAATGGCCCCACCTCCTGTAACTCAGGAGAAGATAGCTGATAATAGTTAGGTATAATAATAAATAGTTATAGGTATGTAAACGTTTGGAAGAACCCTTTGTTAAGGAAAAACAAGGGAGTAAGGATACTTAGGTCTGGGAGGGCCTTTTCTGAGTTTGGGAAGGAACTTAAGATCAAGGTGCAGTTGGAGCAAGGCAGGAAGGGGTTGGTGGTGGAGTTGGAGGAGAAAGGTGGGAGGCACCAGGCCCAATTTTGCACCACCTGCTATGTAGAGTATATTTATCCCTGGAGACTTTAAGCAAAAAACTACTTTAAATTTCTTTATGATCCCCTCAGTGCAAGGTGCAACCTACAACACTGATTCTCTTGCCAGCCTGCATAGGGGCCGCCCAGGCCTGGTCCCTCCGAGAAGGAGCTGCTTTTTATAATTCACCTCCTTGAGAGTCCCCCCTTTTCAAATTTATACTCAGACTGGGTTCCCCCCTGGTATGCGTTGATTGGGTTTATTTATTTCTGTATCTTCCAGCAGGTTGCCTTTTTCTGTACCCAGAAGAGACAGATACTCTAGAACCATCTTTGTTATGAGGTAGAAGAAGGTAAAGACATCCCATTTGCAGAACCAGACCCTGGTGGGCGGGACCTCCCCAGAGCTGAACTGGCAGGTGTCCAGAAGGAAAGGGAAAAAGCTCATTCCTCAAACTGCGGCTCCAGCATTTCTTCATGATAGAGACTTAAGGATGGCCAACCGACTGTAAGGGACACAAGCAGTGGCCAGGTAAGGGACCACTGAAGAAAAAGACAAATCTTCAGTTGTCATCAGAGCTCTGGCCACTGTGGTGGTCCCTCCTCAGGTGCCCTTGATGAGCCCTGTATCTGTCAGTTTGCTGCTGAGGGCTGGTGGTCCCGACCTAACAGGCACTAGAAATGGTGAGCCGGAGGGCCATGGAAGACACCTGCCATCCCAAGAAAAGGCAGAAGGGGCACCTCTCTCTGGGTTTCTAGTCAAGTCATCTTAGCTATTCTGAAGCAAAAGGGCATTTGTCAAAACAAATTTTAGGCGAAGCCAGCTGGTGTTTGAAACATTCCGAGCTTGCTTGTTTATTCATTCAACAAACCTGCATAATGCCCTTACTGTGTGCACGTTACTGAGCCAAGCCTAGCCTGGTGCAGCGAGGCTGAGAACCGCAATCTTTATCAAGCTGTTCACAAGGGATGGAGTCAGATAAACTTCTTAGCTACTTAACAGTGAGCAAGTTATTTAGGCTCTTTAAGCCTCAGTTCTCTTATCTGTAGAATGGGATATTAATAATACTCTCTTAGTTTCCTAAGGCTGCTATAACAAATTATCACAAACTGGATGACATAAAACAATAGAAATATGTTACAGTTCTGGAGGCTAGAAGTCTGAAATCAAGATGTCAGCACATAGAGGGAAGTACCTGAAACTGTAGAGTTGTGTTCCAGTAGCCATGTTTCTTGAAGATGATTAAATAATGATACAGCTTTTGCAGTGTGCCTGTGTGATTGTGAAAACCTTGTGTCTGATGCTCCTTTTAGCTACGGTATGGACAGATCAGTAAAAAATATGGACAAGAAATAAATAATAGGGGGAACAAAGGTTAAAATAAACTGAGTAGATTTAATATTAATGTTCAGTGAGAGGGAGGGGTAGGGGGTATGGCATGTATGAGGTTTTTTTCTTTTTCTTTTTCTGGAGACATGCACATGTTCAAAAAAATGATCATGCTGATGAGTACACAACTATATGGGATTGTGAGCCATTGATTGTAAATATGTCAAGAATGTATGTTTGTTTGTTTACAATGAAAATATTTAAAAAAAAGATGTCAGCACAGCCATACTCCCTCTGAAACCTGCAGGGAAGAACCCTTCCTTGCCTCTTCCTGGCTTCTGGTGGTTGACTGGCAATCCTTGGCATTTCTTGACTTGCAACTGCAGTACTTCAGTCTGTGCGCCTGTCATCACATGGCCTTTTCCCCTCCTGTCTGGGTCTCTTCTTGCCTTCTTTTAAGGACACTAGTCATATTAAGGGCCCACTCCACTCCAGTAAGAGGTCATTTTAATTCATTAACTGTTTCCATCCACACTGACCCTGTTTCCAAATACAGTCACATTCACAGACACCAGGGATTAGGGCTTCACCATATCTTTTTGATAGGTAACCTTTCAATGTCACAGATTAAACAAGATCATTTATGTAAATCACTTTATCTGGTTCTTGGCCATTAGTAAACACTCAATCAACAGTAGCTGTTATTATGAGCTACTAAAATACCTGATCTACCAAGCTGAGTAAATCAACTCAACGCCAGGTTACTCACTCCTAAATTTCCTTTGGATGCTCTATTACATGTCTAATGAGGTTGAAGGGAGGAATAAGTAATTATCTAATGACTGACTACATTAAAAACAGTATCTCCCAGAAAGCAGTATCCTTTTATTGATGAGAAGGAACCAGTGCTTCTTAAGAACACTAGATTATTTTGAGTAGAGCTAAAAATAAAACATGTGCTCTTCATTTTTAGTGAAAGTTGTGCTTTTGAGTCTCTTACTAAAGAACATCCCCTGAGCATGGAGTGCTGTAAATACGTGTATGAATAAGCTGGGCACTTAAAGGAGCACATTATGATCAGGAACTATAAGATAGAGTTGTCCCAAAATGTTGCGTCAGAATTTTGACCAAGTGCCAATTTATGTGTTCTTCATACTGCCTGCTTTCTCTAGATGCTGGGTCTCAAACACCAGATGCCCTGCAGCATGTCATGCCAACACAAAAGTACATTTCCACTATCAGTTCTCCTAATTGAGGTCACATGTAAAATGCCTTGGCATTGTCCTTGAGGAAGTTGTTTAATTGAAAACACAATAGCCAGCAGTGTGATAGGGTGGGAAAAGGAAAGGATTTCAAGTTGCTAGCCTGGGTTTGAGTTCCGCCTTTACTGGCTGTGTGACCTTGAGCCTATCACTTCAGCTCTCTCCTCTGAGCCAATTTTGTCATCTGTAAAATTAGGGTCGTACCTCTGTGTGTGTATATGTATATATATATTTTTTTTTTTTTTGAAAGATCAAATGAGACAAAGCCTTGTAAACTACATGTTATACCTTCTGCTTGCAAGTCATGATGGTTGATAACATGAGCTGCTTCCTCTGGGGCTTTGCTGGGCCATCTAAGAAGCTTCTACAGGTTTTCGTGCTCCTATCAGTGAATCATGACAACAGGCACCATTTTATCTTTTTTAAAGAAAGGATATTTATAACATCAACGTTCATTTCACAGAACATTAGTCTCTCAAGATGTTCTGTAAATAAAAGCATCTGTTTTCAAATATATTTGGGAAACTAACCCCCTCTTGGGGTGCATATTAGTGGATAAGAGGCACTGACAAATCCTTGCTAAGGAAAGCTTATTTGCTTTTGTCTATCTCAGCATTCCCCAAACTCACTGACCCTTTTTTCCTAGTATTCCACTTAAGGATTCCAAGGAACATATTTTAGGAAATACTGTCCCAGCATACGGGTGGATTCATTTTGCTTTTGATTAAAGACCACTGACCCACAAAAATACTAAATCAAGCATAGCAAAAAACAACTTGATGAAAGTATTATTAAGCCAAATGCTAGATATAACCTTTGCTTTGGAAGTTCTGTTCTACCTAAGCTGAGAGTCTAATTCCTTTGAAAAAGGATTTTTAATACTTGTTTTTAAAGGTTCTTTTTTTTTTTTTTCTTTCCCATGGGCAGACTCCAGGAATCCAACCCGAGTCTCCAGCTTGGCAGGCGAGAATTCCTGCCACTGAGCCACCATTGCACCGCCCTAAAAATTTTTTAATAGTACTTTTACGGCATATACTATCTGCCAAGTGCAGTTTTTAAAACTTTGTATATGATATTTCATTGAGTTCTCACAACAACCCAGGAATTATTCTTTTTCCCAGTTTTAGAAGAGGAAGTTGGCTCACAGAAAGGTAAGAGATTTGCCCAAGGTCCCATCTTCTCAGGCTGGAAACTGCCATTGGTTTGATAGGGTGACATCCTCTTTCCTTGAAGAGTAATTTAAGTGTATTCTTTTTGTAATTAAAATGTTGCAAATAGCTTTTTGCAGCATATCTTCTTTCCATTAAAATAATTAAGATAGCAATCTACAGTATATTCTTTTCACAATTAAAATAATCCAACTACTTTTTACTTTCCAACTTTCAAGACAGCCTGGATATCGTGGATAAATTGTGGGGTGATACCATAGAAAAGTTGGGAAATAATTACTCTTCCTCAGAACTTCAGCAGAAAGGAAAGCCATTTTCCCAGGTTGCCTAGATGTTCCTACAGTACTGCGACAGTTGGACTGACATTTTCATTAGATCCTATTTCTAAGAATTTCACAAAGTTAGTACGTCTATGTTTATAGATGTTTATTATAAATAAATCTCAACATGATTTTTTAATTATTAAAGTTCATAGGCTAGCAGAATGTTTCAGGTGAGCCCCAGACTCTGTCTTTGGAACCAGTGGACTGCTAGCCCCCTAAGGATCTATTTGCCTGAATTTATTTGGGTTTGGGTTGAAAAACAGTGGGTTTTTAAAATTTGTTCCTTTTCAATTAAGGGTCGCAGGGCAGAGTCAAAGAAGCTGTTCTAGTTTGCTAGCTGCCGGAATGCAATATACCAGAAACAGACAAGCTTTTAAAAGGGGGAATTTAATAAGTTGTTAGTTTACAGTTCTAAGGCCAAGAAAATGTCCCAATTAAAGCAAGTCTGTAGAAATGTCCAATCAAAGGCATCCATGGAAAAGATTCCTTGGTTCAAGAAGGCTGCTGAAGTTCAGGGTTTCTCTCTCAAGTGAGAAGGCACATGGTGAACAGCGTTAGGGTTTCTCTCTCATCTGGAAAGGCATATGGCGAACATGGCATCATCTGCTAGCTTTCTCTCCTGGCTTCCTTTCATGAAGCTCCCTGGGAGGCGTTTTCCTTCTTCATCTCCAAAGGTCTCTGGCTGGTGAGTTCTCTGCCTCTCATGACTATGTCATTCTCTGCTCTCTCAGAATCTCCAGCTTTCTCCAAAATATTTCCTCTTTTATAGGATTCCAGTGAACTGATCAAGACCCACCCAAATGGATGGAGACACATCTCCACCTAATCCTGCTTAACAACCACTCTTGATTTAGTCACATCTCCAGGGAGATGATCTAATTACAGATTCAAACGTTCACACTGAATAGGGATTAGAAGAAACGGCTGCCTTTACCAAATGGGATTAGGATTAAAACATGGCTTTTCTAGGGTACATACATGCTTTCAAACCAGCACGGAAGCCAGGGAGAACTGGGGAGACAGACTGTCTCAGTAGAAAGAGAAAGGTCAAGACCAGGAGCAGTTTGTGAGATACATCATTTTGATGAAAAAAATAATGCTGCATCAGCCTGCGCGTAACAGCAGAGTTGGGACCACACCATGATGACACTACCACACACACACACACACACACACACACACAAAGATCTTTCTAATCTTTTCTCTAATATCCCACCAAATGGCACTCTGGGAGTGCAGAGTGACACCCCAGTGGAAGCCTAGAGGTTTGGCAAAGCAGCAGTCTTCAACAGGGCTTTCCTGACGAGGCCGTAGGTGAGGATGGCGGTGAACTCATTTTCTAACATCCTGGCAGTGCCCGGGCAGGTAAGGAGCTTGTCCTGCAGTGAAGCAGGAAGACGCACTGTATCCAGGTGAAACTATGACTTCCTTTATACGCAGGGGTTGGTAGGGCCAGGTAACATTCTAGTGACAAAAGAAAAAAAGAAGTACAGGGTGTTAGGAATAACATTCCTGTTTGAGAATTTTTGTAGAATTTTAATATTTTTTGTATGGAGCATTTCTGCTACGTGTTAAGTGTTCGATTTTGCAGCTTTTAAAATGAATCATGTTTTACTTCTCAGTAACAGAAAGCATTCACAAAATATTTTTTATAAATTTTTTCCCACTCAACAAGCACTATTTTTTGAACATCAGAGGTGTTTTTCTGTTTTTCAATGACTTTTCTTTTGCAAATTCTTTAACGGATTATAGGCTAATGAAATCAGACAAGTTTTCTTTCCAGGTACATGGCGCAAAGCTTGCTATTTCTGGATAGTATAACCATTTAAGCAGGAACTTGGGTTTCCATTCTGTAATTTTTTCCCCTGTCCCTGTCATTTTAGAGCTCCTTGGCAAATGACAGTGAAATGAAAGGGTGCTTTATATTGGCTGAAGATCCCACTGTAAAGCAATGGCCCTCCTGATCCTCACGCTGGTACATGACATAAAGGAACCGGGGACCCCTCCCTTTAGGCCTCCTCTCTCATCTACCTGTCACACCAAGGCCCCAGAATTCGCTGTTCCTGTGCTTCTGTTTCCCAGTCTAGCAGCTGTGGCCTGCAGCCTATGAACAATGTCCCGATGCAGCAAGCTCAGCCGTCACCCTCAGCGCGTACAGGCTGCAGAGTCTAGCTCGCTTCCTTGGATCCGACTAGGACAAACAATTGACTATACTTTTCTTTTACCTTTTAAGAATACCATCAAAATATTTTATTCCGGCTCTTTGGGTTTTATGTTTAATAGATTGTATTCAACAATTATATCAGCATTTTATAATAAACATAATAATATATTATATAATAAATATAATAAACAATTGTATTCAGTAATTATAACAAATAGTATATAGAATAAAATTAACATATTTTTCTACTAGAAAGGACAAGTCATAGGGACAGAATGATGAGTTGGCAGTTTTTCGTAGGGTTTAAATACAGGCCATGATTTTTAAAAAGCAGAATGTATTTGACTATAAAAACAAGTTGAGGGGGGGCCACGGGTGGCTTAGCAGGCAGAGTTCCTGCCTGCCATGCCGGAGACCTGGGTTAGATTCCTGGTGCCTGCCCAGGCAAAAAAAAAAAAACAGTTTGATTAGTATTTGCTTACACATGTTGTCATGTCACCTCCTCAGTCCATAAATAATTATCATAACAAATATTTAAAGGGCTTTAAAAAAATTTTTTTTATCAAAAGTACCCTACCTCCAGTATAGTTTTCTGAGAATACACAGCTCTGAATTAAAAGTTTTTGTCCTCTGTTAAATGTATGCCTCTTGGTGAATTTTCACACACAGTTTTAAGAATTCATTGAATATTTTATTGGTGTTAAGCAAAAATAAAAATATCAGTAAGTTTTCCTCAAGTGTTCACCCAAACCCAAATTTCAGCCCATGTTAAATTTTTTAGCACTTAATTCAAATCACATTTATTTCTAAACTTTCTGTCCAAAGCATGGACTTATCTCATTTTCCTTGTACCACTTATTGTCCATTTGCAGTAAAGGTTTATTGATTTTTTTTCCTTGAATTTTGGCAAGAAGAATTATTTTTTTAATTAGTGTTATTTAATTTATAAGAATTACCTTTTTAAAAATTCTTTCCCCCACATTTTGTCCCTATTGACAATCCCCAAAACATTTTTATGTTTTGAGTTCAGCATATCTCTATTATATTTCATAGAGTTCTTCTAAGTGTTATTGCAGTAACGAGTATAAAGTAGACACACATAGTGGGTGCTTAATAAATTGAGGTATTAATATCCTGTGACAAAAGGAGGATTTAAGAACTACTTAGGAATTCATAGAGAATGGGAGTATCTTGAAAGAGAAGTTTCATTGACAATTCTTTGTAGGTTATCATTCTGGACTTAGATCTCCTTAAAACACACACACACACACACACACATACAAAGCTCTTGCTTAGCAATTATTAAAGCACTAAGAGTTTTCTGCACGTGGTACCATATTATAAATTTCAACTATTCTGTCTTATTGAATTAGACATCCTTTGGCCCTCAACACCAAACTCTGTGGATTTAAACTTCACACCTAAAAACTTGGAGATGATTGGACAAGAACACACCATAACGTCATCCTTGTCAGCATTTTCTCCCTAAGTCTTCTTTCAAACAAGATGAGCAGGTAAGGAACCTACAAGACCATCCGCATTGCTCTGCAGGAGAGCATTTCTTACTGTTTCCTCCACGTGTTTATTCATGAAATCTGGTCTTAGGACCCAGATTTTTAAGTGCAAGCAAGATAATAAAAATATGTTGATAGATGCTAAGTAAAGAAAGAGTAGTGTGGAATTAAACATTTCAATTCAGTGGACCCGGAGCAATTTATGGCCTTTATTCCTTCTATCTTTCTTTGGGACGTTAATGGAGTTTGGAGGTAAACCAGGGGAGGATGTGGTGTTCTGTGTCAGGGCGGGAAGCAGAGGGCTTCAAGTAAAGAGAAACAGGGCAGAAGGGAGGGCTCCAGTGAAAAATGTTTATCGAGCCCACAAAGACAAGATGAAATGCGATAATATAACTTAGTTTGTTTTAGAAACAGAAGGTAGAGATTTTGAATCTTCATCGCATATGGTTAAGATATTATAAGAACAGATACATAGAAGAAAGAAGTCCTATAGTCAGGAATCTGCTCAGAATGGGCCTAGATTGAGGCTATAGTTTCAGGGATGGAAAGAAAAAGTGAAGGCAATAATGAAAGAACATTAAACTGTATTTGGCCTGTATATGTCATTGGGTGGACATAATACTTGTGGGTAAAGAGTCAGGAATCACTCCTGGGTTTCCTGCTCTAAAACAGTGGTTTCGCAAACTTAGCATGATTGGAATCATCTGGCGGGAGAGGTGCTGCTGCTGCTGCTGGTCCAGAGACCAGCCCTTGAGAACCACTGTTCTAAACGACCACTGATCTTTGCTTATGGAGGAAACAAATTGCTTGGCCTCCAGATTATCTATCAAAAGATCCTGATGAGATACCCATTATTCAGCCATGTTATCTTTGAAATCAGTCAAGGTCTTTCAAATGATAAGAACTTTGCACTTTTCTGACTAATTTTGGATTTGCATTAAATTCTTAAACCATTTGAATTTTGGGATGGTTTGTTGGTCGTGGTAATGGTTTGATATTTGTTTTCAGAAAGCCACTGCCTCATTTGAGAAACCGGGAACTCTCAAAATAAATTTCCCTTGGGAAGGGCACCCTAGAGAAGAAGGATTCCATTGTTTCCCTATGTCAAATGAAATGTCCAGGCCTCTGAAACCCAAATAAATGTACAAATAAAAAATAAAAGCATAAATGACACCATCCTTCAAATCTACAAAGGCAAAGTAATTAAAAACTAGGTGAACATTACAAGAGTCATGGTAGAATTGAATAATGTATATTAATTATATGGATAGAGGGACTATGTTCCTCCAGGATTGCAGTACACAATTTGTACTGAATGTGATCTCAAGAAACAGAAAGATGATAGATAGATAGATAGATAGATAGATAGACAGACAGATAGATAGATAGATAGATAGACAGATAGATAGAGATATTCCAATGTCAGACCCTACCAGTGTCCTGTGTTTAGACCAGGGGTTCTCAGATTTCAGCATCAGAATCACTTGGAGATTTTAATAAAACACTGATTTGGGGACCAGATTTCTGATTCAGTAGATCTGGGGTGGGCTCGAACATTTGTATTTCAAGTAAATTTCCAGGTGATGCCGTGCTGTAGGTTCAGGACCATATTTTGAGAATTATTAGATCTACAGTTCTCAACTTGACAGCATATTAGAATCACCTTGGGAACTTTTTTTAAAACCTGGATTCCTAGGCCACACTCCAGAACAATTACAATAAGAAGCTCTGGGGGTGGGACCCAGGCATCTGTATTTTTTTAAGTTCTCAGATGACTGTAATGGCCAGGTAAAGTAGAAATTTATATTTAAATCAGTAGTTCTCCACCTTTAGCGCACATCAGAATCACCTGGAGGAGTTGTTAAAACACAGGTCACTGGGTCCCTCTCCTGGAGTTTCTCATGCAGTAAGTCTGGGTTGGGACCTGAGAATTTGCATTTTTGATAACTTCCCGGGTGACCCTGTGGGTCCTGGAATCACACTTTGAGAACCCTGGTTAGACCAACTTCAATCTTGGCTGCGGATTTGGTAGAAAATACTGTAGTTACCTTTTCCCCACCCCCAACAGAGATTGGGATTTAATTGGTCTGGGGTAGAGTCTGACCTAAATACACTTTTTTTGGGCATGGGCAGGCACGGGGAATTGAACCCAGGTCCCCAGCATGGCAGGCGAGAACTCTGCCTGCTGAGCCACTGTGACCCACCCTAACTACGCTTTTAAAACTCCCCAGGTGATTCTGATGTGCCGCCAAGCCTGAGAATCGCTGCATAACTGAGCAAGGTGAGAATGCATTGAAGTATCATTTGCCAAGTTTGCTTCTCTTCTCAGTGAAATATGACTTCTTCAACCAGAATGTGTTCCTGCTTTAATCCTTATATTCAGTAGATATCTTTGCTAAAGAAAAATACTGTGTTGAAATAAATGAAAATTATGACAGGTATTTCTGAATTTGAGAAATAACTTGGTTTGGCCAGGAGGAGATTCTTACCCTTTTCATCACTATAAGTACAAACCCTCCTTTTTTTTTTTTTTTTTTTTAATGTAGCATGTTAACTCACCCCTTTGGTGATCTGCAGTCAGTTATGTAAACAGAAACATTATAACTGTTATTATAAAAGAAGCTTCCTATAAATGAGAATGTATGCTTTTATCTAAATAAACTTGAAACCAGATCAAACACTCTGGCTCCAGGAAAATAACTTTGGGTTTGGACAGCACAAACCAGATTAACATTTTTCTGACAGTTGTTGTTTTTGAATTTACAGGGTCTTTTTTTTTTTTTTTTTTTCTTTTGCATGGGCAGGCACCGGGAGACAAAAGGGTCATTTTTAATCATATAGTATGGGAATAATCTGAATGCTACAGGCAGTAAAAGCTGAGATTTGAGAATGGGGTGGTGGTATAAAGATGTGGATGGGGGAAGTAGCAGATGGAGACAGTTCTTAACTGGGGCTTCCTTGGATAACTCTGATGACAATCAGATACAAGTTTATAAATAATTACTTTCTAGTTCATTTTTCACTGGAAACAGTGATACTATTATGGCCGATTTAGCAAATTGCCATTCGTAACCCATCTAGATCATAGCATGCAATCTTCATTTCTTATACCCTTAGACATTTAGCATGAAAAACTGTTTTCCAATTTTAAAATTCACAATTGTACAATTGAGGATCCACTTCACACTCACTAGAATGGCTATAATAAAAAATATAGACAATAGCAAGTATTGAGGATGTTTCGGAGAGATTAGAGCCCTCGTGCATTGTTGGTGGCAATGTACAGCCAATTTGAAAAACAGTTTGGCGGGTTCCCTCAAAGATAAACATAAATTTCCCATATAACCCAGCAATCCCACTGCTAGGTACCAACCCAAAAGAACTTAAAACCTATATTCAACTGCATGTGAATGTTCATAGCAGCATTTTCATAATAGCCAAAAGGTAGAAACAATCCATCTGCAACATCAACTGATGAATGGACAAACAAAATGCATTTATATCCATAAGATGAAATATTATTCAGCAGTAAAAAAAAAAAAGTCTTGATACATGTACAACATGGATAAACCTTGCAAACTTCACGCTAAATGAAAGAAAACCACCAGAAAAATCCACATGTATGACTCCATTTATATGAAATGGCCAGAGTAGACAAATCTACAAAGTAGATGAGTTCTTGCCTCCGGCTTGGGAGGGGACGGGTGGGAGGTGACAGCTAAAGAGTCCGGTTTTCTCTTTGCTCATTTGGGGGGCGGGGTGTATGTGTGAGGGGATGGAAATGTTCTAAATTGACTGTGGTGATTGTTGCACTTATCTGAAA
Organism: Myrmecophaga tridactyla; assembly: GCA_004026745.1. Lineage (NCBI taxonomy): Eukaryota > Metazoa > Chordata > Mammalia > Pilosa > Myrmecophagidae > Myrmecophaga > Myrmecophaga tridactyla. Next base: position 4,640 of record PVIY010046459.1, on the reverse strand, counting down.
ATACTAAAAACCATTGAAGTGGATGGTTTAAACGGGTGAACTCTGTGGTATGTGAATTATACACCAATAAAGCTTTTAAATGAATTTTTTAAAGTTACCACCAAAATGTAGTACATTTGCTTCAGAAGCAGATCTCCAGCAGCCTGCCTCTTAAATCACCTTGGACAAGGAGAACGCTGAAAGCCAGCGCAGGAGCTGATAACCAGCTGGGCACCGAGAACGCAGGTTAGAGGCGCGGCGCCCTCGCTGTCCCGCCCGCGGGCTCGGAACTTAGGTCTGGGTAAGTGCCCCGAGCAGCGTGGCGTGGAAGAGGCCGGGCCCACTGCTGCCATACAGAAAGCAAACGGGGCGCGCTGCCCCTGGGGCCCTGCTCCCCGCCGCGGGGCCATGTGCTTCTGAACTGTCACAAGCAGGGTATCTGATGACCGCCTTTCCTCCCTCGCTCTCCCTCCCACAAAGGATAACTGGCCTCCCTCGTGACCTGGCGACAGCTGAGGGCCCCTAAACATGCCGTCCCCCAATTGGGAGCCGACGCTCAAGGAGCCGAGGGGAGCAGCGAGACCCACCGGAGGGACTCGGGACCGAGAGGCCCCGGGGAACGCGGCGTCCGACCCGGACCCGGCGCGGCCTCCTCCCGCGCGGGTGGCGCGTCTCCCGCCGCGGCTCTGGGCCTGGACCTGAGCGGGGAGGAGGGGCCGGGCGGAGGGAGGGGGAGGGGGGAGGGGAGGGAGCGGCGGGGGAGGGGCGCTGTAATTGCGGCGCAGCCCCGGTTCCCACGCTCCTATTGTTGGCGACTTTGTTTCCAATTCCCATCACGTGTGCTAATTAGTTAGAGCCGCTGGCTGGCTGGGAGGCGTGTGGCAAGCCTGAAAGCAGAAAGATCACTTCCTGTGGGGAGCCGGATACTACTCGGGGCTTCTTTTTCTCTTCTGTGCGCCTCCTTTTCTGCCTCCCAGGGCGGGTGGTGGGAGTGGGGAGAAAAGGGGAAGAATTGCTGATTGTGGAGCAAACGCCACTGAATTGCAATACCAACAGAAAAAGATGGGCACTGGGGAGAAGGGAGAGAGTAAGGGCGGGAATTGCAGAAGAAAAGGCAGGATTAAAGGAGGACTCCGCCTCAGATTTTCTAACCTGATTCCGAAGTGTTTTACAAAATTCCTTTCACACTTTTGCTCAGTGAATCTTTTTCTTATTGAGATAACGGAGGAAAGTTATTTTGGTTTGAATAGGAAAAATAAATCGTGTTCACATTCTCAATGAAATCAGCATACGCATCACTGTACAATACAAAAAAAGAAGTGAATTGTGAGTCGTGATTTTCGCGAAAATTGGACATAGGCGCATCCTTCTGAGAGCGATCCACTTTGGTGCTAAGTCCATTGGTTTTAGAATGGGGTGTCGTGAGATGCTAAAGATCATTTACAGACAGTAGTAAGCTGGATGACATATATGGACTTATTTTAAGGGAAACTTGCTTTCTGTATTTCTCGATTTGAGGGTGAATTACAAGATTTATTAACACTCTAGTTCTCATAATAGAAGTCCCTACTTTGAAGATACCAGGTTATTCATATTCCTTTGAATAAATAAGTTCTTTTATAAGGACTCCCTTTTTTTATAACCTTCTATGCTGTTGCTGCAGGGAGAAGATTCCACCCTTTCCTTGGAACCTGGCAGTGGTGAAGGAATGAGGTCAGGGCAACTTCACTCAACATACATTCAGCAAGGAAGTTTTAAGCATCTACTATGTGCCAGACACTGGGCTAGGGCTGGAAATGAAGAGATGAAATCTCCAGAACCTGTTCTTAAGGAACTTATGCATCTGGTTGGTGAGACAGATAAGTAGATAAGCCAACATTTAAGGGTGACTCAAAAATGGAGATCTCTACTGGGGAGTATGAGAGGTGAAAGAGGGGCACCAGATTCAGGCAGGGGAATTAAGAAGGCTTCCTGGGGCAGGGGTTGATTCTGACACCTAAATGACAAATAACAGTTGGAAGAGAAGTAAGGAGGTAAGGGCATTCCGTAAAGAGGTAACAGGATGTACAAAAGGCCTACGGGTCAGTGATGGAGTATCAGGCATTCTGCAAACAGGTGTGCACAGCCGGGGCACAGGGTTCGAGGGGTAGCCGTGGGTGAGCTGGAAGGTGGGCGGCACGAAAAGTCTTGCTGAGGAGTCTGGGCTTTATCCCAAAAGCCTCGAAACATTTTAAGCAAAGAAGTGAAATAATCAAATTTGCCTTTTAGAGATACTACTTTGGCAGTAGTTTGGAACGTGTTTGGAGGGACTCAGGCTAGGGCAGGGAGGGTTGGGGACTTACACAATGACCTAGGCAAAAACAGATAAGAGACAAAATGAGGAGTGAGATGGAGGAGATGGCCAGATTGAGGAGATGTTTAGAAAGTGTCCATGATAACTTGCAAGTTTTTAGCTTGTGTCTGAGTGAATAGTGGTGGCATTCACTGAGACAGCAACATGGAAGACAGAGGGCAGCTTTGACGGGTGGTTCAGTGGTATAAGCTTGCCTTCCAGGTGGGAGACCCAGGTTCAATTCCGGGACCATGCACCTAAAAAAAAAAAAAGGCAGCTCTGAAATGGAGAGAGGAGTTTAGTTTCGTCTGTGTTGGCCTTGAAGTTTCTGTGAACCTCTGAGGAATAATAACCAAGAGGTAGATGAATGTATGTGTGAGTGTGGAGCTCAAGAGGAGTAGGTTGGCAAGGGAGAAGTAGCATAAAGGGACAGAAGCCTCTGTGTAATTGCCCCTCTGCAAATTAATTCCTAGATATACTACTCCAGATGGGACCCCAAAGCAAGAGAGAGAACAGTCCCACCAGCTTCATGTGGCCAGCACGAGGACAAAACCTATTTACCTTTTGCTAATCACACCCAACCATTCTTGGGGGATTGGGTAAATGAGGACAGGCATTTTGGAATGGAAAATGTGAATCAAAAGGCTTAAAGATGTTCACACTCTAGTAGCATGTTGTAAGAGGCCAGTGGGTAAGGGGGATGGGGAGGTAATGCTTAATGGGTGTAGGGCTTCTGTTTGAAGGCCTGAAAAAAATCAGGTAATGGATGTTGATAATGGGACCACAATATTGTGATTGTAATTAATACTGCTGAATTGTATACTTGAAAATGCTTAAAGTGGAAATTTTTGAATTGCACATATATTACTAAAATAAAAAAATTTAATTAAAAATAAATTTTAAAATGCTCATATTCTTTGACCCTGACCTTCTGCAGACTAGAATCTATACTAAATAAGAAAACAAAAATATCAAAGAAAAATTATTGAAGAAATTAGATATAATTTTAAAACTGTTCACTGATGGAAAAATCAATAGACATTGTGAAATATTATTCACCTATTAAATTTTTTTACAAAGAATATGTAACAATGTGGGAAATATTTGTAAAGGTAGGTGAAACAAAATTGAGGATACAAAATTCTATTTATACTTTGATCACAGCTATGTCAAGCACAAATTATATAGAGAATTAAAACCTATATGAAAATGTTTAGAGTAGATGTTTCTGATTGAGACCGCCAGTGATTTTACTTTTCTATATTTTCCAAGTATTCCATACTAAGCATATATCACTGTCTATAAAATTTTTTCTACTTAGTTTTTCTACAAAAAGACTGATTCCTTTGATTTTAAAAGGAGTGATTTGCATTTAATTTAAAGTTGCAACAGATTATTATAGAAATAATTTTAAACATATCAAAAGCAAAAAGGAAGGAGAAACCATCTTCCAGTAAAAATATTAAAAGAATTAAAAATTCCTCCATTTGAATACTCTTGTCTTTTTGCTTCTCCCATGTGGGAAAGAGGAAGCAGAGACCTTAGCTTCAGGAAGTGATGGCGAATATTTTAATTGATTATGAGTGCTAGCAACACAAATTAAGACCTTCCCTTTAATTGGATGTAATATTTTAAATAAGGTGGGTAGACCACCTGTGGCTAACTGTAGCAAAGTCATAACCAGCCTGAGACAGAAACTACAAGAGGCAGCTTTGGTGTTGGGAGATGCTAAAGGTCAGCCCCACAGTCTAGGAATGGGGCTTTTGAATCCATATCAAGTTACACAGGGTGCGTTACAAAGAAACTTTCCAATTAAAACCTGAACGTATGATTAGGGTTCAATATGTGTTGATAAAAGGAAGAAGAGTATAGAATCATATGTACCTTAAGAATTATTTCTTTAAAAATAATCAGCAACCAAGGAAGTAAAGAGCTCTTCCTATTATGTACTTTTCTAAGCACTTTATGTGGAATTAACTTGCTTACAAACCCATGGGGTAGAGTCTTTTCATTATCCCCACTTTGCAGATGCAGAAACTGAGGCACAGAGAGAGGTTAAGTAATTGAGTCAGGGTCACACAGCTCACAGAGGAAGAGCTGGGATTTGAACCCAGACAATTTGACTCCATCACCCATGGTCCTTACCACTATACTTTGCTGTTTTTCAATGTCTCTTTCAGATTGTGCTTTATGAGTTCATTGTGAATTCTAAACACACCTGGAGGTTAAACCTTGCCATTTGGAGCAAATGTCTGCAGTGCACTCCCACCTCCACCTGGCATCATAATAATTGCAAAAGCAGCATTTTGAGACATGGAAAAATCTCATT
>PVIY010046458.1:0-18467 GCA_004026745.1 Myrmecophaga tridactyla | reverse complement strand
CACAGGGTATTTTATGTCCCAAGGTCATTTCCCCAGCTCAGGCCTCTTCTTTTGACACATACTTAAATAGTTTCAGTCACTTCTGTGGAGAAAGAAAAAAATAGGAACTTGGAAAGTTCCCTTTACTCTTTAAAGAAGGAAGTGACAGTTTTAAGAAGTTAGTAAGGGAGGGGTATTCTAGATGTTAGTATGTGGCCATTTCATAAGCAGGAAAAATAAGAATTATTATTAGTAGTAGGAACTAAAAATTATTATTGGAAAGTAGATTTAAAATAATGAATTAATGTATGTGTTTAGTACAATGTGATTGATTTCTAGCTTTAAACATAGCATGGCATATGGGATAAAGATCTTTATGGGCTACAGATCTAGAAAAGGAATTAAGATATTTGGTTTCTAGTCTGAAAAAATAAATGTTAAGTACAAAAAGTTCACACTTAGATTTATTTGGTTGCTTGTTTGTTTCTGTCTCATTGAATACTGTCCCTCAAGCTTCCTTTTCTATTTTTGATACTAATGTGTTTTAGATTTTATATTCCTTAGTGTTTTGTATACATTCCTCTTCTGGCAATTTTGATTCACTGAATTAATCCCCTTGAGCTAGTGACAAATAGAACAGAAAAAAACTTTCAGTAGCTTATGCAAATAAAATCTATGTAGAACCCATGCCAGAGTTTTAAAGCATTGTATAACAGGTGTCCTCTTTTATGCTTGTACTGCTTTCTCACTCTGTACAGTTAAAGAAATGCATGCTCCCATTACAGTGGAAAGCTAAGGGAAAGGCAATGATTATAGCAAACAAATTTGTTCAATGAAAAGGAAAGGAAATGGTTTTAGAACTACTGGCTGCTCTCGATCACAATAACTGCATTTGATGATAATTTTACTGTTTCAATCATTTTCTGTGTTTGTGACCCTGGGTCTGGAAAGCAGAGGTAAGTTTTAGGCATATGGAAGGCAATGGGAATCTCCGTTATTCTTAATATTCATTTATTACTAATCAGTTTGAATTTTAATCAAATTGAATAGAATATATTGAGGTTATAATTTGTTATTGGACATATTAAATAAAATATATACAAAAAAGTGAGTGTTTTTTGTTCTATGGGATCAATTTTTTTCATTCTTTGTTAATTAAAGGCAGAAAAATTCTTGTCTATATGTTTGTGTGCTTCTAACTAAATGCAGGCTATATAGTAATGTGTTCAGAAAATAGCTTTTTATTTTTGGAAGTCTGAGATTATAATTGACATTAGTTAGTTGTATGAATTCATTTATAATTCAGATATAACCTCTCTGAGCCTCAGTATCTTCATGTGGGAATAAAGATAATAAAATTATCATAAAGTGGCTATGGGACCATATAAGATAAATTATTAAAAATTGCATTTCATCAAAAAAAATAGTACCTTTGATAACTCAGAACTATGATAAGTTTTCTTCCCAAAGTTGAGAATTAATTCCTTCTAATGAAAAAATATACTTAAAACAGTTGTCCTTGAAATACCATATAATACAAAAATCACAATAACTAACATTACTTGATTTAATTATCTAAAATCTCAAAATTTAAATTCCATTCTAAATATAGGAAACTGAAGCTAAAGAAAGTAAGTTAGTCATCCAAATTCACAAATCTATTATGCTGCCCATTTGTATTTTAATTCTCAGCTCTCTAACTGCAAAGCTCATTTATTTTCCATAATAATAAATTGACCTTATAATTTTAAAACTAGGATATTAACAGTAAACATTGGTACCATAATTTTACTAACAATTTGTTACCTTTTACTTTCTTGTCTCTGTATCAAATTATTGACTTATAGATGGCTAATTAGTGAACTGAAATTATAAGGTTATGACTGGATAGTATCCATAAACCTCTAAATATATCTGTTACCATTTCCAAATTACTATTAAATTTGATTTATGAGTTCTCTGCCCTCTTGATTAGTTTCTTTATATTCTGGTATGGATGCTGAGAATTGAAACTATCCATATTTAGTGAAATGGAGAAAAGATCAATTACTCAGTTTTCCCCATGGAAACAGTACTCTAAAATAATTACAAAGAATATTACAAGGCAATTCTAATAAAAATAAGTCTGCCAACCACTCAATAGGGTCTTTGGTGGAGACTCTTTTATTCAAGCAGATTAAAATTTCAAAAGAACCCTGCTGTTATTGCACAGAGCCAAGAACAATTGGGCAGTGCTAGAAGTGCATTTTAGTGCAATTATGCAGCTCAGCTAGATGTTGCCCAAGACATTGAATTAAGTTCTTTCTCTCTTATCTAATTTATTCAGCTAAACCCTGAGCAATATATTTAAATTAAATAAAGTAGAAAAAATTAGGATGTCATGGCAATGAAAGCACTTTGCTTTGGAGTTACACCCTGCCCCAATTTTTCTTACCTTTAATAAACTTAACTGAAGTTAAGAAGACTGATTAAACATACAAGAAGGGGGGAAAAGTAGACTTCAATAGTCATTGCTTTACTGAATGATCTAGATTCCTACTCAGTGCCACATGCAGCATTAAAATAATGGGAAAAATACACCAGAAATGAAGTGGAACCAAAGCTTTCTCTCTCAGTCTGTCAGAGTTGTCTTTCAATCCTTTGAATCTAAAGTGGACTTTAGAAAAGAGTCTCTTACACATTTTGGAAATCAAAGAAGTAGTCACTATGTAGTTTATACAGAATATTGTTGTTAATGTTTACTTAATGGTAGAGATTTTGACAGGCAAAATATATGAATGTTCTGAGAATGAAAACCATGAAGATTCTTTGTAGCCATCGTGCTTAACCAATGCTAATTATTACTGTTAATTTTCATTTTGAATGACTCACCATCTGTCTCAGGAATCTTTAGAAGGCAAGTAAGAATCCAGTTGATAAAAAGGTGTGAGAAGATGTAAAGCTTAGTTAACATTAGCCATGTTAAGCTAATATGGAAAAAATATGGACCCACACCCAAATAAAACACTGAAATGATTAGGTAAAGTCTCAGAGATATGCTTCACTACTCTACCTGAATATATCCTTGGGATGGCTTAAGGCTCTAGGAATCATATGTACCTTGTTAAACATTGATGTCTATTTTTCTTAAAAGGCTGCAAATGATGGAACTTTGTATAAGCCTCATTTGATGTTGGTAAATGAATATAATTCATTAGCTATCCAAAAAATTTTTAAATAGAAGAATCACATACTAGGCCCATCCTTAGCTATTGGGTCATATCTGCTTGAGTTTCATCCTGCCACTTTTCTGTGACCCTTGAAGACTGGTCATGGAAATGTTAATTCTTTGTGATGTTCAAATGAACTCTCCCTATGTCTCTGCATACATTCCTAACAGCTCCTCATACGTTCATTCATTCCTGCACAGATTTAATCAGTAGCCATAAAAGGCAAGTGATGGCAGTATTAATCAGAAAAAGTGTGAAAATTAAGAGGAAAAAGGATGTGGAAAAAAGGTTTAAAATAAAGTACTATGATATATTAATCATTATAGAACAATAAAAATATATATGTATTTTTAAAATAGGTTGCCAGAACAAGTATACTATTACAGAAACTTCAGTCTTGAGATTGAAATTGCATCCTGTCCATTGATGAAAATGGACTGTGTGACTTGGAATTGTTATGCAAAACTACTGCTTTTGAAGAAAATAACTGCTGATGAAAGAAAAGGATGTTACCGGAGCAGTGGTAGCGTGACTTAACAGAATAACGTATAAAGTCATTTAAAGGGAAATTACAACATGGAAAATTTGAACCAAACACTACAGATGCAGTAGATATGGTGATTCAAAGCTGTTGTATACCCCAAAAAAGGCTGTGTTCTTTTCAACCTTTCCTATGGGAATAGACCTATTGTAGGTGGGACCTTTTTGAATAGGTTATTCCAATTGAGGAGTGGGTCTTAATTCTTTTACTTGAGTCCTCTATAAGAGATGAAATTAGGAAAGACTCATAGAGAAAAGCCCAGAGAGCTCAGAAATGCCCAAGAGAAGCTGAGAGAAAAGGATAACTATATGGAAGCTGAGAGAGGAGGTCACTGTAGCCAGAAGCTGAGAGCAATGAAACCTGGGAGACAGGGACCAGCAGACACCAACCACATGCCTTCCCATGTGACAGAGGTGTCCTAGCTGCCAGCAGCCTGTCTTCAGAGTCCAAGTTTCATCCTATTAATGCCTTGAGTTGGACATTTTCACAGCCTAAGAACTGTAAACTGTGAGTTAATAAATCTCAATTGTAAATGCCAACCTGTTTCTGATATATTGGGTTCCAGAAGCTTTGAGTAAACTAAAACAGGAGACCAATACATCTGGCAAAATAAAGACATGAACTTTAGCAATGTCCAGACAATAAATAGAGCCTGATGACAACATGTGATTCTAGCAACAAGCTCAACATCTGTTTGTTTGTTTTAAAATTGTTTGATGTAAACCTATAATACATTAGGGACTAGATTGTGTTGAAATGGCTATTGCAATTTTCAAGAATGTAGGGAGTAGCTGGGGACATCACAGGAGATTTCAGCATAACAAGTTAAGTGTGAAGGAATTGGAAAGGATGAGTATAAAGCACTTATGAAGTCCCAAAACCTTGTGTTGTTGGAGCAAGGAAGTAGATGATTCTCACTCTTCCCTATGGAGTATAAATGGTGATACATTTTAAATTTTATTTAAATAAAGAAAAATGTGAAATTGCTATTTAAAAACTCATTAAATAAATATTTTAAAACAGTATTGTTGGATGTACCTACAGACTTCTTTAACTTCTGTAATAATAATAGTTATTATTTTATATGGAAAGACAATTGGGGTCTAAGAATAAGGTGAAAATAATGGCATTAGGTAGGCTGAAACGTCATGACATATTGCCAGGCATTCAGATACAATAATTCTCAGTTTTAAGTTTTTCCAGTTATTCTCATACCCTCACCATTGCTTTCTGTCTCTTTCTCCCATCTATCCCTAAAATCTGAGGTTGTTTGTGCCAATGCTTTTAGTATCTCTGATTTGCAATAAGGTAGCAGGAATGGGAAAAGCTGATTCTCAACAGAAATAGATAGATGGCTAAGGACAAAAGACTCATAAAATTTTAAAAGTATCTTCCCATTATTGAGGATTCCAAATTAAATTAAAACTTTGACATGTTTGCCTCTTGTATAATTGTAAAATCAAATAAGTAAATGAGAAATATAGCATGAGGAATTTTATTGGGGTTGTAGTCACGAAACAAAGCTGGTTTTCATTTGGAAAGAACCTTGTAGACACTTCTTTTTGAAAGTTAAAGTCTGTGTTAAAATTGTGATAATGTTTGTTTTATTTTAACGTGCCTTAGCCCAAGAGTTTTCACCTTTAGAAGAGAGGGAAATTAGAAGATCTTTATTAATATCAAGTTGTTTAAAATATTCCTTGAAGGTGGATTGGCATATTACTTCAGAAAAAATTCCAGCTCCACACTTTGATGTTTTGTGCATCCACTCATCTCTTCAAGATTATTTTGTGCTTTCTTCTATAGGTTCTTTTTATATAGACCAGGAGTATGACAAATAAGCAACTGAAGAATGAGAAACTACACGGAAGTAACAGAGTTTGTCCTCCTGGGATTGTCAGATGACCCAAAGCTCCAGGTCACGATTTTTGTCTTTCTGCTCCTCACCTACATGCTCAGCCTCACGGGGAACCTGACCATTATCAGCCTTACGCTGCTCGACTCCCACCTCCAGACGCCCATGTATTTCTTCCTCAGGAATTTCTCTTTATTGGAAGTTTCATTCACAACCGTCAGTATACCCAAGTTCCTGGGCGCCATTATTACAGGAGATAAAACCATTTCCTTTAATGACTGCATGGCTCAGTTATTTTTTTTCATTCTCTTGGGGGTAACTGAATTTTACCTTCTGGCTGCCATGTCCTATGACCGTTACGTTGCCGTCTGTAAGCCCCTGCATTACGTGACCATCATGAATCGTCGAGTCTGTGCCTTGCTTGTCTTCTCTTCATGGCTGACTTCATTCTTAATCATATTCCCAGCACTCATATTGTTATTAAAGCTTGATTACTGTAGTTCTAATATTATTGATCATTTTACCTGTGATTATTTCCCTTTATTGCACCTTTCTTGTTCAGACACGCAATTCCTGGAGATAATGGGTTTTTCCTGTGCTGTGTTTACTCTAATGTTCACTTTGGCATTAATAATGCTGTCTTACATGTACATCATCAGAACAATTTTGAACATACCTTCTGCTAGTCAGAGGGCAAAAGCCTTTTCCACATGTTCCTCCCACATGATTGTTATTTCCATCTCTTATGGCAGCTGCATTTTCATGTACATTAATCCCTCAGCAAAAGACAGGGTTTCTCTAAGCAAGGCAGTAGCTGTGCTAAACACTTCCATAGCCCCTATGCTGAATCCCTTCATTTACACCCTACGGAATCAACAGGTGAAGCAAGCCTTCATGGACATGGCAAGGAAGACTGTATTTTTCACTAGCAAGTGAAAAGATATGGTGCCATAGATTAAGGGCATAATGAATAGCAATTTTTAAAATGTGTTGATTTTCAGTAGCCTATTCAAATCAAAATGACATTCCTGTGTTTTTTACCCATTCTCTTTTGTCTTTTCTAACAATTTGCAAGCATGTGTTTGATATATTTCCCAGTCTATTTGAAATATTTTTCTTATGTGTTTTTGACTCTCACTTATTTTTCACAATCTTGTTAATCATAACTTCTTCAGCAATAATTATTTTGTAAAGTAAAATTGTTTTGACTTTTGATCTGGCAAAAAATTTTTTTCCCAGAAATGTAGGAGCCACTTTACAAATATTGATGTTATAAATCACTTACTACACAACAGAATTGTTTTGCAATTTTAATTTATTTTCCACAAAAATTCCCTTCTCTATCATGCAATGTTCTAGGAAATACATGGGGAAATATTACATAATTGAAAGAAAAATGGAAATATATTTTAAACAAAGCTAAATCATTTGTCATTACTCACCTTAGGAAGGTATGTCAATATAATTTACCTGTTAATGAGGATGCATAGAACATTTCAATATATACTTCTTCAGATACAGGTACTACATAGATCTCTGCATGTCTAAATCCTATAATATCTTGGTAGGTTGATAATAGATAGGTAATAGGTAAAGTCAGATATATATTATCAAAGTCAGTGAAGAAATAGACATCAGAGTTCTAAGAGAAATGTATTTCTATATTTGAGGAGAAATTAAGCTGTTTTCTAACTATGAGTAGCTAAAAACTACTAACCTATATAATACCATCTCAAATTTTGGGCAAGTTCACAACAGGTCATTTATCCTAAGTAAAATAATGTAAGGTTAAATTTCATAGAAAGTAAAACTTTGCAACAAAACATAATTCTTCTCTCTATATAAAATTAGGATTTCACATCTAAATTTTCCTTTCTAATCATTATATTTAATGTATTAATAAATGTCTTGAAGTATTTAAACAAGAGATACTGTATGTGTGTATTTTTCAGTATCTGTCATTCTTCTTTCAGAGTTTGACATGATGTAAAAATAGATATGCATATGTTTGTGTATATATAAATATGTATATATTATATATACACAAACATATATATTTATATATATATAATTATGCATATAGTATTTATTTAATTTTCCATGAAGTCAGATGCTTAAACAAGAATTATAGATACTATAAAATACTCTAAATTTCATGAACCACTTTTTTGGTGATAAAATAATAATTTAATCCATTTAGTAGTACATAATTCTTGTGATTTTTGCAATATCATCAGTTGAGATACTTAGCACAAGTCAGATTATGATGGAAATCTGAAGGCCTCAATATTTAATAGCACATTAGGAAGATAAAGTTTCATTTTAGAGACAGAGAACTGAGGAAGAAGAATGGTTGTTTACAAAAGTATTGAGAAATGAATTATACATTAGCAGACTGTACAGAAAATAATTTCACATTTTAGGGCAATTTTATAAAAGTCAGAGAGTTGAAAGAGTACATGGAGTCTTAATATGTGTATAGTACAGTGTTTTTTTTTAATTTAAAAATACACAGAAGTTACAAGCACCCTATATCCTTCAGGCCACCACTCATCCTTCCTCCCTCTTCCCATCACCTGGTAACCTTTAATGTAATTGTGTTTCTAAAAATTTATTTCTAGATATTTCATGAAGTGAAATTGTACAGTATTTGTCCTTATGCACCTTGCTGTTTCCCTCAGTATAATGTTTCCAGTTTTATCTAGGTTGTAGCATCTTTAAGAACTTCATTACTTCTTACAGCTGAATAATATTTCATTGTAAGTAGGTATCAAATTTTGTTTATTCATTCATTCATTCGTTGGTAGGCACTTGTGTCATTTCTACCTTTTGACTTTTGTGAATAAATCTGCTGTAGATATTGATGTACAAATTATGTTTTGGTCCTTGTTTTCAATTCTTTTGGGTATCTAAGAGCAGAATTGCTAAATGATTTTATATTGAACTTTTTGAGGACCTGCCACTCTGCTTATCACAGGTCACAGAGACTCTATATTTTACATTCACACCAGCAACACACAGAGTTTCCAATTCCTCCACATCCTTCCACTTTCACTGCCTCCTCTTCAATATCTATTTTCTATATTTTTAAAACAGTAGACATCCTAGTAGGCATGAAGTGGCATCAAGTTGTGATTTTGATTTACTTTCCCTTAATTACTAGCAATGTTGAGCATCTTTTCATATGTTTATTAGTCATCTGTATATTCTCTTTGGAAAAATGTTCAAGTCCATTGCCCCTTTTAATATTGTGTGGTTTGTCTTGTTGAGATGTAGGAAATCTTTATAAGTTCTGGATATTAACCTTTATCAAATGTATGATTTGCAACTATTTACTCCCATCCTGTAGGTTGCTGCATCACTTTTTTGATAATGTCTTTGATACACTAATTTTTAAAATTTTGAAGTCCAATTTATCTATTGTTTCTTTTGTTTTTCATGCTTTCTGCTGACATGTCCAAGATTTAACTGTCAAATATCAATCATAAGATTTGCCTATATGCTACTTTCATAATATGTAATAATAACATAAACAATGACTTTTATCATAAATTTTATATAGCCAATTGGTTTTCACAGAATTCTTTTAACAATTTCTACTGAAGTCAAGTATCCATAATCAACCTATGACTGCAACTCAACTAGTTTGATGAATGAAGTTGCATACCAAACTGGTAACTCCTTTCCCTATAAATTAATTGTCATTAAATATGATAATAAATGAGTTTTGTGTATTAATTTCTAAAACTTAAATGTATTTTATTGAATTATATTTTTGTATATTTTGTTTGTTTATAATGGATTTGTTTAGCCACTGTTTTGGAGATTTGTGAAAAAATTGACATTTAGAACTCACAAGCAGATATTAAGGGGTCCTATCACACCTCTATCTCAGTGTAACATGGCACTGAGTGGAAGAAGTAAAGAGAAGAGACACTAAGAAGGCATTGAATAATGTCAATAATATAAAACTGATGCAACTGGTCCTTCTAGTAATATTTCTTCTTTTATCTCCATTATATAGTGGATGTCATTTGAACTGTGATGCAATTTGAATGAAGTTGGGTAATGCTAAAATACATGAACGATTTTTTAGGCATAACTTGGAGAACACATGCTGATCTTTTAATTTAGTTAACATTAATTCTTGTCTCAAGTTTGGCACTTAGTATAAATGAAAAAAAAAAGCCTGCTCATTCTGCATTCTAGATAGATGTTTGTCTTTTAATTTTTTCAGGAACTCAAAAGACCATGGTTCTGAGTGTTCTGAAAATCACTGCTTTTTTATTTCTTTGCTTTGTATATATGTTATACTAGACAATCAAATGTTAAAAAAAAAGCCATGGTTCTATACAAAGTGCTTTTTAGACTTGATAAAGCATTAAGTTATGAGGAATGTCATTCAAACTTCTGGGTCCCTTGCCCTTTATTAGTGAAATGCTTTAAAACATAAGGGTAGAGAGCACATATTTTGAAGACTGACTTCTACTGTAGTCTTTGCCACTGAGTAGGTTTGGAATCTTGAAAAAGCTACTTATGAGATGATTTTGGAATGATTTTTAAAAAAGAAAGAAGGAAGATATAAAATCAAAATAGCAACTAAAGATAAACTGTAGAACTCTAAAACAATATCTAATGTAAAATAAAAATTAAAGCCAATAAAACAAAGGATATAAAATGGAATCATAACAAATACTCAATAAGAAAGCAGAAAAATTGGGATATTTTACAATGATAAGGGAATAAATACATCAAGAAGGCATAATCTTTAATGTTTATACATAAGATAGCAAGAGCTCTAAATACATGAAACACATACAGAGTGACAGCAAGGAGAAATAATCAAATCCATATTAATAGTCAGAGGCTTCAACATCCTCTTTCAAAAATATAGTGAAAAAACTTCTAAAAGTTGGTAAGGATATAGAAGACTTGAACAGTCCTATCAACCAGATGAGCTAAGTGACAATTTTAGAAGACACAACCAAACATTAGCTGAATATACATTCTTTCCAGGTGCAGACAGATTATTATTAAGATAGATTATATTCTGGAATGCACACATGCAAAAAACACTGAATACATTTGAGGAATCATGTTATATATAGTATGAACTCTGAATACAACATAACCTAGAAATAAATTACATGTAGATATCTGGGAAAAAATTGCTAGTATAAGGGAATTAAATAACATATCATTATATAACTTGTGGATCAAAGAAATATTAAAATGCAGTTTTGACTAGATTAAAATCAAAACATAGAAAAATATCTGCAATGCAGTGAAAACAGTCATCAGAAAGAAATTTAAATATCTGAAGTTATGATAGAAAAGTTCTTGAACCAATGAGCACAGTTTTTACCTAAGTAATGAAACAAGTAGAAGAGCAAATTCAACTCAGAGTGATTAGAAGAGAGGAAATAAATATGGTGTGTAAATGAATAAAATAGAATGCAGAGATAAAATCAGAAAATAGCAATGAAATTAAAATCTGGTTCTTGAAAGAAGATTATTAAAATTAATAAATGTCTAGCCAGGCTGATAAGGAACTACAGAAAGAGGATACAAATTACCAATATCAGGAATAGGAAAGGTGACATCACTGATCTTCATCAGATATTAAAAGGATACCAAGAGAATTTTTTAAAGAACTTTAAGCCAATGAATTCAGTAGCATGAACGATATGAAAAAATCCTTGAAAGATACCAACTACAAAAGCTCACTCAAGAAAAAATAGATATAAAACAGTTCTACATCTACAGTAGAAATTGAACTGATAATAAATGTTGCACAAGGAAAACTCAGAATCTACCAGTGAATTTTACCAAGTATGTAAGGAAATAATACCGATTACATATGAACACTTTTAGAATATGTTAGAGCAAGGAAGTACTATACAACTCACACTATGAGGACAGGGTTATCTGACACCCAAAGCATAAAATGATATTGTTAGGAAAAAAAATAGAGACCTTTGTAAAAAAGACCAATAAATCTAATAACATAGAAAAATCTATTGAATCTTACTCAATTGGACTTTATTTTAATAGATTCAGCAAAAGTTATTGAAAAAATTCAACATGCATACCTGAAAAAAATACTCTGAAAAAAAAAAGTAGATCTGATAAATGGCAAATACCAAAAGGTGCAAAACATTGGTAAAGAAAAGAAAAGAAACTACAGCTGAAAGCTTATTTCATGGGGAAAGCTTAGGTATTCCCATCTTAAGAAAAATGTAAGTCAAGGATTTCTACTCTTGCTTCTTCTCTTTAACATTTTGCTATTCGGTTCTAACTGGTAAATTAAAGCAACAAAAATAAATAAAAGAGAATTGAAGAAGAAGTAAAACTGATTTTATTTACAGACAACACAAATACCTACAGAGAAAATCCTATGATTCCTAGTTTCAGCTTCAATAAGTAAATAGGTTGTATATTGGCACTCCTGCCTTTCAAAAACAGAAAGGTGAAAATCATTGATTTTTCTGAATCTAAAAAAGAAGCAAAGTCAGAGGGCAGACAGCACCTGAAATCTGTATAGATAAGAGAATCTAGAGAGGCACAGCTGAGGTGGGCTTACCTACAGCAGAAGATGGTGGATTTATACATTTGTAGGAAAAAATTTAATGACAATTTGTTGAATGGCTGGGGCTGGTTGTGGACTATTATTAGAGAGAAAAACTACTGCAGGTCACAGCCAAAGGCGATCCTAAACTCAAAAGTTGTACCTGCCGGAAACCCACAAGGTTTTCAGGTTGGAAAACATGGAAATATCTCCTCCTGGTTCTGTCAGGAGTGAGAGAATACCTATTCCAAAATGTGCCCAAGGCACTGTCCATATAAAAGGCCAACATATGAAAGGAAAAGATTATTCCAAAGTCTTGTCCTACCTTGGAGAGGGGCATTTCTCACATGCTAGTCATGCTAATTCCATCTAACATCCTCTCTCACCTAAGGGCAGATGGGAAATTTATACACTGATGAATGCTCAGGAACACAAGCCTGCAAAGAGATTGAAATTAATCATAAGATTATGGCTTGTTACACATCTACCACAATTTACTATTATACCAACACATTACAGTATAATGTCAGGATCACAGATGAAAGTATCACAAGAAAAAAACTCTCTCTGAGGAGGGATTATTAGGAATGCCCAAAGTTAAGAGGCAAGGTAAAAACAATGACACTAGAGAAATGTCACACTACTGGCACCCATAACTACTACAGGAAACATTAAACTCAGCCTGACTCCTACATGGATTATCATAAATTCTCACACTAAAGTCCTATTGGCATCGTTTCTTCTTATGCAATGATTCATGTATGGCTTTCAATAAAAAATTACAATGCACACACATAGCAAGGAAAAAATACTCTGAAGATCCAACACAAAAATAGAAAACAGACACAGATGCTACACACATGTTGTAATATCATACACAGAATTTAAAATAACTATGATTTATAAATTAAGGTCTCTATTGGAAAAAGTAGACAACATGCAACAAAAAAGACCAATATCAAAATATATGAATGTAAGCATAATATATTCAAACTGCAGAAAATCAAACCAAGATAAGTTCTTGAGAGAAACCATAAAAGAAAATCACATTATAAATAGAGGAAGAAGGGGAGGAATTACATATGACTTTCCATAAAAATGATGCACATAAAGGGCAAGTGGAGTGAAATACATAAAGTGTTGAAAAGACCAAGACACTAATCTGTAATTCTATAAAATGAAGGAAAAGAATTCCTCAAAATGAAGGAAAATAAAGACTTTCTCGGACACACAAAAACTAGGGCAACCTGTTGCCAGTAGACGTGTCTTAAAAGAAATGTTGAAAGAAGTTCTCTAAACAGAAAGAAAATGGTATAGGTCAGGAATTCAGATATGCACAAAGAAAAGAAGGTATTAAAAAGGGAATAAGTGAAGTTAAGATTAAACATGTTAAATGTTCTTGCTCTTAATTGATCTAATGGATAACTGTTTGTTCATGGTTGTGATGACACTGATGCCCTGGGTGATGGGAATGCATGGATGAATGGAATAACTCACAGCAATGTGATGATGGACAGGAAGGAGGAACTGGCAATATGCTATGATAATGTACTTGCACTAAATATGAAGTGGAAACATTATTTGAAAATGACCTTAGATTAGTTGTCAATGTATACCACAGACTCTAGTTGTCAATGTGTACCACAAACTTAAATTTTCAATTACAATTGATTTACAAAGAAATGAGTGAATATGGAATCATATAAAATGCTCAAATGATTAAAGACATGGAAGAAAATGGAGAACAAAGAAAAAATGCAACATATAGGAAAGTTACAGATATGAATTTGTCATTAATCATGTTAAATGCCAATAGTCTAAATATGCCAATTGAAACAGGGTAAAGTTCAGAACTGATAAAAAAGACCTAACTATAGGTTGTTTACAAGAAATCAACAGTAAATATAAAGGCACATGTGCATTAGAAGAAAGGGATAGATGCCAATTTAATTTTTGAGGTGATGACAAAGTTTGGGCAACAGATGTTGCTAATAGTAATGACATATTGTGAATTTTTTTAACTGAAAGGGATAAAGAAAGCTATACCATGCTAACACTAATCTTAAGAAAGCTAGAGTAGTGATATTAATTTCAAACAGATGAGAATTCAGAATAAGGAAGATTTCCAGTGAAAAAGGAGACATTACATAATGAAAAAGGTATCAATTCTGCAAGAAGACACAGCAATCTTAAAGCTTTCTGCACCTAATGAGAGTGCCAAAATACATGAGGTAAACTAATAGAATGGCAAGGATAAACTCTTGACAGCTTAAGAGGGTATAAAAAAAGTAATACAAATTACAAAAATTAAAAATACAAGCAGGGTCATCAGTACTTGTCCAATGAACATAAAAATTAACAGAGCAATACTGTGACTATCTTTGTGCTCACTAATTTAATAACAGAGATTAAGTGGGCAAGTTCCTTGAAAACATGTACTACCATAACTCACACAAAGATAAAAGTAATCTGAATAAGCCTATTCTTCAATTAAAGACTAGTAAATTTTACAGAAAGGAAGCAGATGACTTCACTTGTGGATTCCTACAAACATTTAAGAAAGAAATGACACCAATCCTCCCCAATGTCCTCCAGAAAATAGAAGCAAAGGGAACACTCATCGTATGAGACCAGCATTACCCTAGTATTGAAAGCAGAAAAAGACGTTACAAGAAAGGAAAACTACAGACTAATACCTCTCATGAGGATAGATTTAAAAATTCTCAACCAGTTATTAATAGATCAAATCCATGACAACCAAGTGAGAATTATTACATTAATGCAATACTAGTATGATATTTGAAAATCAATTAATGAAAACAATAAAAAACATACATAAGAAAAATTACATGTCATATCAATGGATGCAGAAAAGGCAAACTAGGAACAGGGGGCAACTTTCTCAATTTCATAAATAACATCTATAAAAAGCATTGGTATTAACATCATATTTAATGTTGAGACATTGGAAACTTTTTCACTAACTTCAAGAAAAAGGCAAAGATATCCTTTGTTACAACTCCTGTTTTACATTATTTTGGAATTCATAGCTAGGGGAGTAAGACAGGGAGAGGGAAAAAAAGTTATACACTCTGGAAAGACAGTTATAAAGCTGTCTTTATATAAAGATGACATTATTGTCTAATAGGAAAATAAGAAAAAAAACTAACCAAAAATAGAAAATCTCCTGGAATTAATAAGCAAGTATATCAAGGTCACTATATACAAGATTCATATGAAAAAGAACATGGATTTCCCACTTAACAGTAACAAATAATTGGAATTTGGAATATTCAAATTAATGCCATTTACAATAGCACCATAAAAATTAACTAGATAGGTATGAATATAAAAAAATATGTACAAAATATATTTTCAGAAACTATAAATATCTGAAGAAAAATCAAAGAAGATATAAATTAATGGATAGATTTTCCACATTCATGGATTGGAAGACACTCTAATATTAAAAATGTCAATTATCTTTAACTTGAACTATATATTCAAAACAATCTAAATTAAAATTTCAGCCAGCTCTTTTGAAGGTACTGACAAACTGATACTAAAACTAATATGGAAAGGCAAAACTTAGAATTTTCAATACAATACTGAAAAAGTCTAGGTTAGGACAACTCACACTAGATGAGTTCAAGACTTACTATCAAGCTGCAGCAATCAAGACAGCTTGCCATTATCAAAAGAATGCACACAGTATCAAAGAAACATAATAGGTAGCCAAAAATATGTGAAAACAAATATACTCAAGTGATCCTTGTCAAAGAAACAAATGCATTTCAATGAGGAAAGAATATTTGTCAACCAATAGATCATTGGTCAATCATGCAAAAAAATTAAAAACTGGACACAGACCTTACCTGTTTCACAGATATTGTTCCAAAATATATCATAAACCTAAATATAAAGTGCACAAACTATGAAACCTCTAGAGGAAAACTTAGAAGAAAACCTATGTAACCTTGCTTCTGATGAGTGAGGTATTAGATATTGCACCAGAACCATGAGCCATGCAAGAAATCTATTAATAAGTTGGACTTTAAAAAAGTTGATGATATCATTTTTGCAAAATGCACTGCTAAGAAAATGAAGGGACAAGCCATATAAAGGAAAAGGATATTTGCAACATACATATATATATAAATATATACAATAGCATATATATATATATCTCAGAAAAATTACTTGTATTAAAAATATACAGAGAACCCTTGAAATTCAAAAATAAGAAAATAACCTGATTATAAAGTGGGCAAAAATTGAACAGACAATTCACAAAAAATGATATAGGATCACAAAAAAAATGTTAAAAGAAAACTTTCAAAATTGTTTTAGGGAATTTCAAAATTAAACTACAAAGGGCTAATCACCCATACACACTTATTAGAATTATTTGTAAAAAACACAACAAAAGAAAAAACAAACATATGAACATACCAAATGCTATTGAGAATAGTAAGCTAACAGAAACTCATTCATTACTGGTACCAATGTAGATAGTGTGCAATTTTGGAGGACATTTCTTAAAAAGCTTAACATAAATTAATCCAGTTAAGTCATAGCATAATTCAGCAATTGAGCACTTAGATATTTGTCTACCTGATTTGAACTCATGTCCACATGGATACCACAGTGTGGTTGTTAGATTCAGTTGTCAACTTGGCCAGGTGAACGTATCTAGTTTTGTTGCTGTGGACATGAGTCAATGGTACGTGAACCTCATCTGTTGCTATTTACATCTGCAGTTGGCTAGGAGGCGTGCCTGCTGCAATGAATGACATTTGACTTAATTGGCTGGGGCTTAAATGAGAGTGCACAATGTAGCACAGCCTAAGCAGCTCAGCATTCCTCATCTCAGCACTCGTAGCTCAGCCCAGGCCTTTGGAGATGCAGAAAGAAGTCACCCCAGGGAAAGTTGTTGGGACCCAGGGGCCTGGAGAGAAGGTCAGCAGAGACCACCCTGTGCCTTCCACATAAGAAAGAACCTCAGTGGAAAGTTAGCTGCCTTTCCTCTGAAGAACTAACAAAATAAATCCCCTTTTATTACAAGCCAATCCATCTCTGGTGTGTTGCATTCCTGCAACTAGCAAAGTAGAACACACAGCATGAATATTTCTGGCAACTTCCTAACTACTGCCAAAATACAGAAGCAATGAAGTAGATGAATGATTAACAAACTGAATCTATCCATATGATACAATATTACTCCACAGTAAAATGATATCAGCAATCAAGCTATGAAAAAAAACATGGATGTACCTTAAACATATATGACTAAGTGATAGAAGCCAGTATGAAAGTCTATATGCTACTTGATTCCATATATATGACACGCTTGAAAATGTGAAACTATGGACAGTAAAAATTCAATGCCTTCCTGTGTTCATAGGGAGTGAGGGAACTGGGGAGGGTGGAATAGGTGAAGAACACAGAATATTTTAGCATAATGAAAGTATTTTTTATGATAATGTAATGGCAGATAAATGGCATTATGAATTTGTCAAAATCCATAGAACATTACAGCATAAACATTAACCTTAAATATGTAACTGAAAGAAAGAAAAAAACACTTAAGAGGCAGTGAGGTGCAATGATAGAATGTAGAATGTGAAAAAACAGGCTTTTCCACAAATGTATGAAACAACTTCACCGAATGGAGTGAGGAAATGGGTGTTGATCTAATAAATGTGGACACGCTCCCCCACCCTGTGCATATGCGTAGCCAAATCCCGCCCTCCCATGGCCCATGCACATGAGCACCTGCGCCCTACAACCCTGTGGCCCTTGCCCCGACCCTTAGTACACTGTGCACCCATGCCCTGCTAAACCCTGCCCCTATGCATCAGGACCCCGATCCCCATGCATGTGCACCATCCTGCCCCACGCACTCACACCCTGCCCTGCAATTTCCCACTGCCTTCCCCCAACCCCTGCATGCCATGCACTTATGCACCATGCTCTGCACCTCATAATACATACCCTGTCCCCTCATGCCCCACACACCCATACCTGTACCCACTGAACCATGTCATATGCAGGAGCACACCAATGCCCCATTGCCCCAAGCACAACCATGTCTGCTCCTCCAACAACCTGAGCCTCAAATCCCAATCCTCAAACCCCATGACTCATGCAGTATGCACTGACATACAACCCTCCCCCACGACCCCACACCCATGCACCCACATCATACCCCCACATACCACATTCTTACCTGCGTGTCCTACACTCTCCCATGCCCTGCCTCCTGCCATGTTCTGCCTCTGTGTCCCCATGCCATGCCCTAACCCTATGCCACACCCT
>PVIY010046457.1:0-18504 GCA_004026745.1 Myrmecophaga tridactyla | reverse complement strand
TAGTGGATAAAATGGTTACAGATAAGGGTTTGCCAACAATTCCTATAGCTTTGGAGAAGGTTAAAGGAGAAGAAGGAGGGATAATAGAGAAAATGGGATTTAACAAAAGAGTATGGCTGCTGGATCACTATATTAATACTCCTAGCCACCAGTGTTTTGGAGCAGCTAGAAGGAAAAATCTGAGATGGTGGAATGGTAGCCCATGACAGACTCTGGGATCTGTTCTATAACTACTTGTTGAAGTGTGCTTTGAAAATTATTGCTTTTCTTTTCTTTGCTTTGTATATATGTTATATTTTACAATTAAAAAAACATTTTTATAAGTCGCTAAACAGTAAAAAAGAGGGTTAGTCACAAGATTTTAAAATCACAAGGGCAGAAGTAAAGGCTACACAAACATTTTCAGAGATCAAGGCAGCTGAAGTATAGTTCAGAAATTTCAGGTATTTCCCTCTGTCTACTCTAATATACTAGAAAGTAAAAAGAAATAGCTATATAATGATACAGTAATCATCATCATCCCTTAAACCCTAACTTCTGAGTTACAATCATGCAGAAAATACAGAATTACCAAATACCCATACCCCCATTATTAACACCTTGCATTGGTGTGTTACATTTGTTACAAATGATGACAGAATATTATTGTAATTGTATTATTAACTTTAGTCTATGCTTTACATTAGCATTCTCCATTTGTGTTGTACAGTCCTATGTGTTTCTTTTAAACTTTTATCCTGGTAACATACATAAAATCTAAGCTTTCCCCTTTTAACCACATTCAAATATATAATTTAGTGCTGTTAATTATGCTCACAATGTTGTGCAATTAACACCACTATCCATTACCAGAACTTCTCATCACTCCAAATAGAAACCAGACAATGTAAGCATTAATTCCCATCCCTTACCCCCACTCTAGCTTCTGATAAACTATATTCTAGTTTTTGACTCTATGAATTTGCTTATTGTAATTATTTTATATCAGTGAGATCATACAATATTGTCTCCAGATATGAGTTCATAATTTTACAGAACATTTGATTAGAAGGCACCAGGTGACTGCTTATGTCTTTTCAAAAGATACTTAACCAAAGGGCCAGCTCAACTCATTAGAGGTCCATAATGTCCTCTCTGCCCAGCTTTGGGCTAACACTCATGATCTTTTCCTTTCTTTTAAAAGATGTATGTAACTGCTTTATTATATATATAATTCATATACCATACAGTTCATTCTCAAAACCCATCCTCTTTTGAAATGTACGCCCAGGTCAGCAAAGGAAACTCATACCTAAATATGTTGAAGTTGATGCTGACATTACTGAATTATCATCTGAATAACCTTCCCATTTAATGAGGATGGTGTTCCTTTGTCACAGGAGACATGAAGCACTGTTATATCAATGAATGAAGTACTGAGAGTTTTCCTCAGATTCCTCATATGTTGTCTAAAAGGCAATTCTCAGACTATATTCTTCAGAGATTTTAGATTTGAGCCTACTGAATGTTATTTTTAAATATACTTTGAGGTAGTAAAAACTAAAATTTAACACATTTAATTTTCTTATATTATTAGTTTGCTTCTGGATTAATTCCCCTTCTTTGTCAGAAAAATACTTAAAAAGTTTTTCCAGAGAAAGTCTATGAATGGTATAATTTCTGGGACCACATATGTCTAAAAATATCTTTAATGCTACCCTGCTATATAAATGAGAGTTGGGCCAGAAGGTTTAGAGCACATTTCCTCGATAGGGTTCCATTCTTCATTTACCACTTACTTGCATCTGATATGAACTTGATTATTAATATTTCTTTCTTCTTACATTAAAATATTTGCATTAGTTTACCTAATCTTCTCCATAATTTGTCTGGGAGTGGGCATCTTCTTATCTATTTCTTTGAGAATCATATTTTAAATTTTTAATTATAAGAAGTCTTGGCTATTAGTTTTTTTTATGTTGTTGTTTAACATCTTCCAAACAAAGTTGAATTTATTATTTTACATTCGACATAATGCAAGTTAAATAAAGAAAACAGTCAAGTTATCTCATGGGCTGGAAGATGACTTATTAATTCCCTTTCATTTCTAAACCTCATCAAACAATCGCTACATTTATGAGGTAAGTCAGTTGAATGTTTGAAATCTAGATGAATCTTAAGATCTTCAATTTGCCCCGTTGAATATTCATGGTATTGACAAAAATCCCTTCAGGTAAATGTGAATTTAAATGCTTGCAATATTCCAGCATACTTGAAAAGCCTTTTTCACAGTCATCACAAGTGTGGAGAAAAATTTTAGTATGTTCAATAGCAACATGTCTGTTAACATTTGTATGAAGTCTACTCCAAAAACCACACACTTGACATACAAAGAAGTTTTTACATTTGTCAAAGGTAATTTTACTTAAGAGGCTGTACTGTCCATGTTCTCCATTCTTATATTTATTATTCAACTCTTAATTTGCATACGTGCTCATTCACCACATGGCTATGCATGTCTTCTGGGTCATTTGTTTCATGTTCACAGAACTGACACAAGAACTGTTCATCACAGCTGAGCTCTTGGAAATGCAGGTAGAGCTCACTCCTGGAGGAGAACTGTACATCACACTGCTCACACCAATAGAGTTGGTCACTGAAATGGGGATCTGCAATGTGCTGGCTAAGGTTCTCAAAAATTACTGTCTTATAATTGCAGTATTTTCAAATGTAGGGATCTCCTCATGCAGTTTGGCATGTTCAATCAGAAGCATGTTGGTAGAGAAATTTTCCTTGCATACTCGACACACATTGAAATCAGTACGTTTATGCTTCAGGATCTTAAGTTGCTTTAAATCATAAAAATATTTGCTATTCAACTCACAAGTTCACATTTATAGAGGCCACTGCTATTAGATCTCAGTAAGGGCCGTTTCTCCTGGGCAGTCACATTTTAAAGCTTAACTCTTGTCAAGAACTTTACAAAGCTTAGCTGGTGGCTCTTCATCAGTTTGGTCTTGGAGACTCTCAGAAGAATTGTTTTCTGTCTCTATATCATAGTCCTTGGAAATTGCATGCACTTCTGCAGCAACATCGGAACATCTTCAGCAGTATGAACTTCTATAGGACTCTCCTCTTAGAGCTTGTTGGTTGACTTATTCAGGTGAGTCACGCTTCATCACAAATTTTAGTATCTGCACTTTTTTAGTAGAAAAGGAAGTGTGGTCTAGAATTCTAAGAACAGGATTTGGATCTAGGTAGTTCTGATTTCTGTTTCTGGCTTTGAGTCCATCTGTAAATTTTGGCAAGTCGTTTGATGTCTCCGTATCAGAACCATTATCTTCGTTGTCAGAATATTTTAAGTCTGGCTGTCTCATAGAACGGACGCTTTAACAGTGATCAGAAAAAATTCCTTTGAATCCATCTGCAATTCTGCTTATTCCAGATGAATCTGAATAATGAGAAGGGTGTAAAGTCTTCCTTTTTCTTTTTTTAGGATAGTCATTTATATCTATATCTATCTATCTATCTATCTATCTATCTATCTATCTATCTATCTATCTATCTATCTATCTATCTATTTTTCTTTCTATCTATCTATCTTTCTATCTATCTTATTTTTTTTTTTTTTGCAAGGACTGGTACCAGGAATTGAGCCTGGGTCTCAGGCATGGCAGGCGAGAACTCTGCCTGGTGACCCACAGTGGTCGGCTCCATATATTTTTGATTTGATATAATTCTTAATATAATACTGAGTGAGGAAAAATGAATTAAAGGCAAATTTCCACAGATGGTAAGAAACTCCTCTTTGAGATACATCCAGAATTTATATAGTCAACAGCCTCACACTTCATATTCCAAATGCTATTTTCCACATTTTAAAGGAACTCAAACGCAAACGGGCAGAAGAGCTGGAACTAAACAAGAGTCCGCTACGTGTACAACTTGGCGTCAATCCTTTGCTTACGGAGATGGTCAGTTTCTGGCAGGACAGCTATCTAAGTCTGGCACCAATCTTTTACCCACGTCCCGGGCACGCCCAGGTGTGGACGGAGGAGCACGCAGCCCAACGCCCAGGTTGACCTTGTGGAGCCGTGCTGGCCCTCGCGCTCCCCGGCGCTTCCCGAGTGGCCTAGTTTTTAATAGACTATATTTTTTAGAGCAGGTTTATGTTTACAGGAAAACTAAACAAAAATAGAGAGCTCATATATACTCCCTCTTCCCCACCCCTGTTTCCTCTGTAATTAACATCTTGCATTAGTGTGGTCCAATTGATAAATCAATACTGATATATTATTATTAACAAAAGTCCATCATTTACATTATGGTTCACCCTTTATGTTGTACATTTCTATGGGTTTTGACAAATGCATAATGTCATGTATCCACCATTACATTTTCATATAGAATAGTTTCACCACCCTCAAATCCCTTGTATATCATCCTTTCATCCCTCTCTCCTTCCCTCTGAAACCTTGATAATCTGATTTTTTTTACCTTCTCTGTAGTTTTGTTTTTTCCAGCATGTCATTTAGTTGGAATCATACCCTACAATCCTTTTACTGGCTTCTTTCACTTAGCAAAAGACATTTACAGTTCCTCCATGTTCTTTCAAGGCTTAATTGCTCATTTCTCTTCATCATTGCATTGTATTCCATTGCACAAATATACAAAAGTTTCTTTAGCCTTTCCCATATTGAAGAATATTTTTATTGATTTTTAATTTTTGGCACATATAAAGAAAGCTGCTATTACTGTTCATGTGTGGATTTTTGTATGGCTCTAAGTTTTCAATTCATCTGGAGCACAACTGTTGGACTATATGGTAAGTCTATGTTTAGCTTTGTGAAAAACTGCCAAACTATCTTCCAAAGTAGCTGCGCCATTTTGCATTCCCACCTCCAGTGAATGAGAGTTCCTATTGCTCAACATTCTCGTCAGCATTTGGTGTTGTCAGTATTTAGGATTTAAGCCACTCTAATAGATATGCACAAGTATCTCATTGTTTGTTTTAATTTTCACTTCTCTAATAACATGACATTAGAGTATCTTTTTATATATGCTTATTTGCCATCTCTCGATTTTCTTTTGGTGGGGTGGGGTGACTGTTCCTATCTTTTACGTATTTTGTAATTGGGTTATTTTCTTATTAAGTCTTAAGATTTCTTTGTATATTTTGGATCAGTGTCCTTTATTAGATATATATTTTGCAAATATTTTCTTCCATTCTGTGGCATTTCTTTTTATTCTTTTAGTGTCTTTGGCAGAGCAGAAGTTTTTAATTTTGATGTAACTGAACCTATTTTTTCTTTCATGGATCATGCTTTTAGTGTTGTATCTAAAAGTCATTCTAATTTTTGTGAAAACTGAAAGATCTGTGTCTAGATTCTTTTTTACTTGCACATGGATGTCCAGTTGTTCAAGCAGCATTTGTTGACAAAGCTATCCCTTCTCGATTGAATTGCCTTTGTTCCTTTGTTAAAGATCAGTTCACTATATATCTGTGGGTCTATTTCTGGTCTCTCTATTATGATCCATTGATGTATTTATCTATTCTTTCACCAATACCGTATTTTCTTGATCACTGTAGTTTTATACTAAGTCCTGAAGTTGGGTAGTGTTAAGCCCCTGACTTTGTTCTTTTTCTTCAGTACCATGTTAGCTATTTTGCTTTTTGCCTTTCCCTATAAACTTTAGAATCAGTTTGTCAATAACCACAAAATAGCTTACTGGGATTGCATTAATTCTATAGATCAAGTTGAAAATAACTGACATCCCAACAATATTGAGTCTTCCTATCCAAGAATGTGAAACATCTCCCCATTTATTTGGATATTCTTTTATTTCTTTCTTATCAGCGTTTTGTAGCTTTCTTCTTATAGATCATGCACACATTTCCTTAGCTTTATATTTAAGTATTTCATTTAAGGGTTACTAAATGAAAGTGATGTTGTAGTTTTAATTTCAAATTCCAAATTTTCATTGCTGGTAAATAGGAAAGCAATTGACTTTTCTATATTAACTTTGTATCCTATAATTTTTGGGGGGGCGGGGGGGAGGGCAGGGCATGGGCAGGCTCTGAGAATCAAACCCAGGTCTCCGGCATGGCAAGCGAGAATTCTGTCACTAAGCCACTATTACACCACCCTGTATCCTATAATCTTTTAAAAATCAATTAGAATTTTTGTCAATTTATTATGACAAAGTAAATTCCACAGACAGCCATCATTTGTGAACAATGACAGTTTTATTTCTTTCCCCAGTGCTTATAACTTTTATTTCCTTCTCTGTTTTATTGCATTACCTAGGACTCCCACTATATTGTCAAATAGGATTGGTGTGAGGAAGCATCCCTATTTTGTTCCTAAGGTTAGGTGAAAATTATCTAGTTTCTCACGATTAAGTTTGATATCAGCTATAGGATTTTTGTAGATGTTCTTTATCAAGTTGAGAAAGTTCTCTTCTATTCCTAGTGTGTTGAGAATTTTTGTTTTTAATGGGTGTTGGATATGTCAAATACTTTTTTTCTGCATCTTTTTATATGATCATTTGATTTTTCTTCTTTAGCCAGGTGATGTGATGAATTACATTAGCTGATTTTCAGTGTTGAACCAGCCTTACATTCTTGGAACAAATACCACTTGGTTGAAGTTTATAATTCTTTTCACACATTGTTGGATTCAATTTGCTAATATTTTGTTCAGGATTTATGCATCTATGTTCATGAGAGATACTGGCATATAATTTTCCTTGCTCTTGATGTCTTTGTCTAGGTTTTCTGTAAAGACAATGCTGACCTCATAGAATGAGCTAAGAGGTGTTCCCTTTGCTTCTATTTTATGGAAGAGTTTGTAGAGAATTGGTATCATTTCTTCTCTAGATGTTTGGTAGAATTCACCAGTGAATTCATGATTCAATTTCTATAATAGATATAGGTTTACTAAGATTATTCCTTCTCATATTGTGTCATTCAAGAAATTGATCCATTTCATCTATGTTAACAAAATTATGAGCATAGAGTTGTCATAATATACTCTATTATTCTTTTATTGCCTGTTGTATCAGTGATGATGGCTCCTTTTCATTTCTAACATTGGAAAATTGTGTCTTCTCTCTTTTTTTATTAGCCAGCCTGGCTTAGAGGTTTAACAATTTGATATTTTAAGGGAGCTGGGTTTTGGTTTTATCTATCTCCTTCTGCTTATTTATATTTTGTCTTCTTTTCATTATAATTTGTCTTCTTTTTGTAGTTTCCTAATGTGGAAGCTTAGATTATTGAACTAATAAGTTTCTTCTTTTCTAATATATGCATTCAAAGCTGTAAATTTCCAGGTGGGCAATGGTGGCTCAGCGGCAAAGTTCTTGCCTGCCATGCCAGAGACCTGGGTTCGATTCCTGGTGCCTGCCCATGTCAAAAAAAAAGCTATAAATTTCCCTCTAAGCACTATTTTTGTTGCATCCAACAAATTTTGATGTTATATTTCATTTTTATTTTGTTCAAAATACCTTAAAATTTTCTCTTGAGAGTTCTTCTTTCACCTATGTATTATTGAGGAGTGTTTGTTTAATCACTAAGTATTTTCAGATTTTCCTGATATCTTTCTGTTATTGATTTTTAGTTTGATCCTAGGTAATCTGACAGCATACATTGTATGAATTCTATTTTTTTTTTAGTTTGTTAAGGGATATTTGCTGGCCCATAATATGGTCTATTTTGGTGAATGATCCATGTGAACTTTTCTTTTTTAGTCTTTTCAATTCAGAAAACAGAAGCATTAAGAACATTTAGAATTGTATCAAACAGATATGTTTTGGGGTAAAAGGCAGTATAAAATATATCACTGAGATAGTCTCTATTGTGTAACTGTAATTTAAAAGTTAACAGCCCACAAAAATATTTTATTTGAATAAGGCCCTGACAAAGAATCATCTTAAAATAACCTAATTTTTTTTTTTTTGTAAAAGAACCTTAGTGGGTGGCCACCGTTGCTCAGTGGCAGAGTTCTCACCTGTCATGCCAGAAACCTGGATTCGGTTACTCGTGCCTGCCCATGCAAAAAAAAAAAAAAAAAAGGAAAAGAACCTTAGATACAATTTACCTGCATTTATTTATGACCTAAAGTAATATTTACCATAATAACTTTATCTCAAATGTTTAGAACTCAAGAAAAAGGAAAGCAGCTCTGTAGGTTTCTTATTAATTCACTTAGAGCACGTAAGAATCCAGAAAAAGTTAACATCAAGAAGCAAGCTAAACTTTTTGGTATTAAATAAAATCATTATTACAAAAAGGATTACATATAGATTACTGAGATTTCAATTACAGTTCTCTCTTTACTTCCAAAAAAATGCTGCCAGTCCCTCAAATCTACTGCCACATTAGTATGTAGAGTGGACATAGTTTTAGAAATCACTGCATACAGAATGCAGACGTCTGGATGCCCTCCACAGGGATTCTTCACCAGTCACCCAGTGTGCAGGTGCTGGGTGGGCTTAGGGCACTTCCTTCGTTCTCCCATATAGGCATAGCAGTGATTTGTCCACCCAGCTCCTTCTTCACTGCAGTAAAGGACTAACTTTGTTCACTGCTCCTTTTTGAAAAAGCTGTCCAAAGAAAAGAGAATTTTCACAGTTTTTAACTTTACAAAGTCAAAGAGCCACTTGTGCGCTCCTCTGTCTGAACATGGAATATGTAATTGCTTGCCCTTTGCTCATTTTTGTCACTCTTGAAAGAAAGACTGCCGTGTCTCCCTGGCCTCAGGTCCAAGGGGCTCTGGTGGGGACACTGGTCTTGAATCTCTCAACAGTCCTTTTGTTATTTGCCCTGACCAGGCTGGTGCTCGTGGCCTCACCGACCAGACCAGGGACCTCCCACTGGAAATCCGGTCGCCAGTGTGTTCCCACTGAGCCTGGCTGGGTAGAAATGGGAACAGCCAGCCCCAGTGGACAGAGGTCCACTGCCCTTACTCTTATTGGGGGACTCGAGGACCCTGGTTCTCATCTCAAGGGCCCCCACTGGTCTGTGCCCAAGATCTCTTCAGTCACCCACCCACACCCTTAACCAGAGCACACCTGAGTAAGTTTCTGTTCCTTGAAACTTCCATGAAGCTTGACTGAAAGAGCCCTGAAGATCTTAAAGAGGCAAATTGTGAAATGTGATTTTTTTAAAATGTTGCATTGTTAAAAGCTCTTGTACAAAGTAAACAGACGTCTTTGATCACCAAACCACCAGCTGAAGGCAAAGCCCACCTGCTTGATACTCAGGTAAATAAGTTATCTAGAGATGAAGCTGGCAGTTTTTTAGACAAAATGATTTAAACAGGTGTGAGGGGGATCAGGACACACTTGTGCTTGAAAAAACCCTTTATTGAGAGCACATCTCAAATAGTCATTCAATAGTCCCAAAGGTCACAAAATACATCCCCACTTTCCATATTCTCCCTATGCCTGCAGAAGTATTACTTATTTTTCCCCACGTCTAAGTTTGTAATGCTGCAGCAAGAACACGCACACATACACAATTCCTGGAAGACATTGATGAGTCCACAGCTTTACTACCCATCCTGGGATTCGCTTTCCTAAAAAATAAATTTCCGTTCAGATGATCCACTTGTCTTTTTTCTGATTTATTATGGAAAGTTACCCTCAAAATCTCTAAGAACTGATTTACTGAAAGAACTAGAAACTGTCTACCCATCCCAACACCACAGTATCCAGGAAGAAGATAGTCTTTTAATGACCTTAAAGTCAGTAATTTTTATTGGGTAAAAGAATTAAAGGCCAGAACACAGTTTGGACCCTCTGCCCCCTGCTCCCATGGAACCAAGGGCAACTGCCCAGCACTGTGGCCTTGCTGGCTTCTGTTGGCTGAGGCTTTTTCCTTCAGACACACCAGGTTGAGGAGGGTCTGACCCTCAGTTTCACACATCCCACTGAGGCACCAAAAGACCTCTGAGGCTTGGTATGCTCTCTCTTGTGCTTCTGAAATTCTTCTTTGGAATCATATTAATGTCAACAGTTTATAGGCCACAGAAGAGGTCCAGCCTTACTACTTTATGAAACACCTCATTCTTAGATAAAACTCTCCTCAGTTTTCTCCAACATATGGCTTTTGGTTAATTCCAAATAGCTGGCCTCTTAGAGTACATGTGATGATGTGCACCAGTTCTGAAGGTGCTTTCTGCAGGGGGCAGGATCCACTGGGGAGCTCTCCCTGCAGCCCACAGTCCGGGCAGGCACAGAGAGCCTCATCTTTCTGTAATCACATGACCCTATTTCAGATGATGCAATTTGCCCCATTATTTACCATAATGCCTCCATATAACTGCTGCCCTAGCATCTGCATACACTCACACTTTCCAGCCCCTATGTGGCAGCTTAGACATTGTCACTGGAGCTGAAGTTTCTGCTTCTAAAGCCGGGGAGAATCAAGAGGACTCCTGCCAACAATCCCACTGAGTCCTTTCTCTCTCTTCAGTCCTCTCTGATGCAAAATGATGCTCACCTTGAAAGCACTTTAGAAACAAAGTGACATGACCCAGTAGCAGGTTGTTCAGGAAAACTTGGCTAACTGAGTCTCTGTCCTCACTGGAATCAACTGAGGAAAGCCTTGGAGGGTGCCTCCACCATCGCTAGGTTTCTTGAAGAGGAACTGCAGCTGCTTTTAAAGTTTGTACCTTCAGTGTTTCAGCAGAACTGCATTTTACTCAGGGTATGTACTCCAGCAGGCCTCCCATGACTCCAGCTCCCCTAACTGCACGAGGGTGACACAACTTGTGTTCACCAGCCACAGGATCACTCTGGGAACACTGCAAATGACTCAGTTAGTTTGGCAGCTGCTTCAAAATCAGCCATCTTCATTGTGAGTCATCACAAGCTGTCATGGAGACCACAGTCAGAAAGGGCTCTAAGGCCTAAGGCAGAGCTGGGACCTGTGCTCTCCAGGTCCACCCTGCCCCATGTTAGCTTGGGTACACATGGCCCTCAGGGTGCTGGAACACAAACAAAGGGTCCCAGAGAGAAGAACTAGGGTCTTGGGATGACTTATAGTTTTTCAGAACCTCATAAAATGAGTTTCACAATCTGCTTCTCAAGGGATGTGGGCCAAGCAGGGCTCCTAGTTGCTGGTCTTCTGTTTCAGTTCAGGCATCTTCCACATTCTCCCAAAGTCCACTTTCCCCATGAAGAAGGTGATGGCAGAATTAAACTTGGACCAATCTCTGTTATAATTCATGTACTTCCGGAAACTTTTATTTGAAAATTCCTTTTAAAGTCAGCCATTTCCTCTGCATTCAGTGTTGCTTTTTGGGCTGAATCCCAGGCCTTTAGCTTTTAGTCTTGAGTGAGTAAATTCTTCTTTCTCCTTACTAAACGTCAGTTCTGGTTTATCCAGAATTGTCAATTCAATTCTTAGGTTTCTCTTCTTAATTCTCACAGCTTTTGTTCCAATGGAGATTCATTTCCCTGCATGTAAAAATGGAACAAGTCAAAGGTGTGAATGTTCATTTGGGGGTCCTATCCAATCATGGCAAGATTTTTGGAGATGGCAGAATCTTGAAATTCAGTTCTGCACCACATCCCTGCACTCTGTGTGGTGCTCGGGGCCCGGCTTATGGCTGAGGCCAGTGAGAGCACGGCACAGAAGAGTAATGGAAGTCTACCTCGGGGACCATAGGCAGCCATGTGAACTTGGGAAAGATCTGCATTCTGCTGTTTTAATTGATATATATTATATATTCGTATACCATGTAGTCATAAAAAGTATGTAATCAAAGTTTCACAATATCATCATATAGCTGTGCATTTATCACAGTTGACTTTTTTATTCTTTTCTGTGAAAAATAACATATATACAAAAAAAGTAATAAATTTCAAAGCACATCACAGTAATTAGTTGTAGAACAGATTTCAGAGTTTGGTATGGATTACAATTCCACAGTTTTAGGCTTTCACTTCTGTCTATCCTAAAATATTGGAGATAAATGAAATATCGATGTAATGATTCAGCAATCATACTCATTTCTGAAAACCTACATTATCGGTATAACTCCACCATCACCTTTGATCATTCTCTCACTCTTTAAGAGTATTTGGGCTATGCCCATTCTAACTTTTTCATGTTGGAAGGGGCTGTTGATAATATGGGATGGGGGATGGAATTAACTGATGCCCTGGAAAGGCCAGCCCCTCTATCTGGTCCAGGGACGTATCTGGAGGTTGTAGGTTTCTGGAAAGTTACCATAGTGCATGAAACATTTGTAGAATCTTACACAATGCCCTAGGTGTTCTTTAGGATTGGCAGGACTGGTTTTGGTTGAAGTTTGGGAAGATATGATCAGTAGCAATGTCTAACTGAAGATTGTATAAGAGTGACCTCCAGAGTAGCCTCTCAACTCTATTTGAACTCTCTCAGCCAAGATACCTTATTTGTTACAGTTGTAATAGTTAGGGTTCTCTGGAGAAACAGAATCAACAGGAAATATTCATAAATACAAAATTTATAAAGGTGTCTCACATAACTGTGGGAGCGTAGAGTCCAAAATCAGTAGGGCTGGCTATGAAGTTGACAATTCCAATGGAGGGTCTGGATGAACTCCACAGTGGAGGCTTGCCAGCCGAAGCAGGAAGAGAGACTGTCTCTTCTGAATCCTTAAAAGGCTTCCAGTGATTAGATTAAGCATCACTCATTAAAGAAGACACTCCTGTTGGCTGATTACAGATGGAATCAGCTATGGATGTAGCCAACGTGATCATGATTTAATTCTATGAAATATCCTCATAGCAAAAGACAGGCCAGCACTTGCCCAACCAGACAAACAGTTACCAGTATCTGACCAAGTTGACACATGAACCTGACCAAGACAGTCCCACCCCTTGTCAATTTGGCAGCTATACTCATCACCTTAAACCATACCTAATTTCTAAATAGAAAACAATAAAAGACACATTTTTTCTCACCTAACAATATTCAACTGTCCTGCATATAATCTTACAACTTAAATAGTATAACATGAACAAAACAGTATTACAGTCGTTTCTGTAACTGATCATGTGGTCATAGTTCATATTTATCACTACTTTCTTCCACTACCCATTCCATGTTCCCTTTACCCTCAGCAAGCATTTCAGCTGGCCATAGTTCTTTGCCTGGTGGAGTGACCCAAACCTTCATTCCTGAAGTTTTAGAGCCATTGGTAGCACTGCCTGGATTGGGTTGTTGCAGTTTTCCATTGATTTTAATCACAGGGCATGGTAGTTCTAAAAGACACCCCCTAGGGGATCTCCTATATTCCAGGAAAACTCTTCTTTACCTCCACTGTGTAGTTGCAGTCCTATCTCCCTCTGATAGTGAGGATCAATCACCCCAACCATTAATGTAATCCCCTTCTTGGCTTGTTGGTCCAGGGGCATGAGTAGCCCAAAGTGACCAGGTGGCAGTTTTAGATTCCAGTCCAATGGAATCAATGTTGTTTTTCCTGGTGGAAGCACTCCCCCTGTAGGAACTAAAACCTGTAGACCAGCAGAGGTAAGGGTCACAGGGACAGCAAAAATTTTCCTAGTGTATCACTAGGGGTAATAGTGAGTGGTGCCATTCTCATTTCCACCTCTTGGTTCCTGGACCCATGGATCCTGGCTACAGGAGAAATAGCGCCATATAGTGGAAGCTGATTCAGAGCATACACAGCTTCCTGGAGAACATTACCCAGCCCTTCAAGGTTTTAGCCCCTAGTTGGCACCATAATTGAGTTTTCAAACGGCCATCCCACCATTATATCAATCCAGCTGCTTCTGGATGATGGGGAACATGGTAAGACCAGAGAATTCCATGAGCATGTGCCCATTCCCACACTTCATTTGCTGTGAAGTATGTGCCCTGATCAGAAGCAATGCTGTGTAGAATACCATGATGATGGATAAGGCATTCTGTAAGCCCACAGATGGTAGTTTTGGCAGAAGCATTGTGTGCAGGGAAAGCAAATCCATATCCAGAGTATGTGTCTATTCCAGTTAGAACAAATCGTTGCCCCTTCCATGAAGGGAGTGGTCCAATGTAATCAACCTGCCACCATGAAGGGCCACCTCAGGGAATGGTGCCATACCAGGGGCTGAGTGTGGGTTTCTGCTGCTGGCAGATTGGGCACTCAGCAGTGGCTGTAGCCAGGTCAGCCTTGGTGAGTGGATGTCCATGTTGCTGGGCCCATGCGTAACCTCCATGCTTACCACCATGGCCACTTTGTTCATGAGCCCGTTGGGCAATGACAGGAGTTGCTGGGGAAAGAGGCTGACTGGTATCCACAGAATAGGTCATCTTATCCACTTGATTATTAAAATATTCCTCTGCTGAAGTCACCCTCTGGTGTGCATTCACATGGGACACAAATATCTTCATGTTTTTAGCCCACTCAGAAAGGGTTTCCACATACCTCTTCTCCAGACCTCTTTGTCACCAATTTTCCAATTATGGTCTTTCCAAGTCCCTGACATCCAGCCAAACCATTAGCAACAGCCCATGAGTCAATATACAAACACACCTCTAGCCAGTTCTCCTTCCAAGCAAAATGAATGACCAGGTGCACTGTTTGAAGTTCTGCCCACTGGGAGGATTTCCCCTCACCACTGTCCTTCAAGGACATCCCAGAAAGGGTCTATAGTGCTACAGCTGTCCACTTTCAGGTGGTACCTGCACTTCATGCTGAATCATCTGTAAACCAGGCCCAAGTTTTCTCTTCCTCAGTCAGTTCACTGTAAGGAACTCCCCAAGAGGCCATAGCTCTGGTGTATGAAAGAGAAGGTAATGTGGCAGTAGGGGAGACCATGGCATTTGGGCCACTTCCTCATGTTAACTTTTTCTGCCTTCAGGACCTGCTCTGGCCCTATCTCGTATATACCATGCTGCACACGCCCAACTTTATGGCTTGTTCGGTCAGACAATACCCAGCTCATGATAGGCAACTCAGGTCTCGTGGTAACTTGGTGGCCCAAGGTTAAGCATTCAGTCTCTACTAAGGCCCAGTAGCAGGCCAAAAGCTGTTTCTCAAAAGGAGAGTACTTACCTGCAGCAGATGGTAAGGCTTTGCTCCAGAATCCTAAGTGTCTGCATTGTGATTCTCCTGTAGGGGCCTGGCAAAGGCTCTAACCAGCATCTCTATTTGCCACTGACACTTTCAGCACCATTGGATCTACTGAATCATATGGTCCAAGTGGCAGAGCATCTTGTACAGCAGTCTGAACCTGTCATGGACCCTCCTCTTGTTCAGCTCACCACTCAAAATTAGCAGCTTTTCTCATCACTCAATAAATGGGCCAGAGTAGCATACCAAATGAGGAATATGTTATCACCAAAATCCAAAGAGACCAACTAGGCATTGTGCCTCTGTTTTGGTTGTAGGAGGAGCCAGATGCAGCAACTTATCCTTCACCTTAGAAGGGATATCTCAACATACCCCACACCGCTGGACACCTAGAAATTTCACTGAGGTGGAAGGCCCCTGTGTTTTTGTGGGATTTATCTCCCATCCTCTGACACACAAATGCCTTACCAGTAAGTCCAGAGTAGTTGCTACTTCTTGTTCACTACATCCAATCGACATATCATCATTAAAATGTACAAGTACAGTGTCTAGTGGGACAGAGAATAATTTAGGTCTCTTTGGGCAAGATTATGATATAGGGCTTCGAGAATTCATATACCCCTGAGATAGGACAGTGAAAGTATATATAATATTCCATGTTATGTATATACCACATTTTGTTAACCCACTTGTCTGTTGATGGGCATCTTTTGGTGATTGTGAATAATGCTGCTATGAACATCGGTGTGCAAATGTCTGTGTCACTGCTCTCAGCACTTCTGGGTATATACCAAGTAATGCTATTGCCAGGTCATAGGGCAACTCTATATTTAGTTTTCTGAGAAGCTACCCTGTCTTCCATAGTGGCTGTACCATTATACATTCCCACCAACAGTGCATAAGTGTCCCAATTTCTCCAGATCCTCCCCAACATCTGTAGTTTCCTGTTTGCTTAATGACAGCCATTCTTATAGGTGTAAGGCGGTATTTCATTGTAGTCTTGATCTGCATTTCCCTTATAGCTAATGAAAATAACATTTCCTCGTATGCTTTTTAGCCATCTGTATTTGCTCTTCAGAAAGTTCCTATTCATATCTTTAGCCACTTTATAATTGGATTGTTTGTTCTTTCGTTGTTGAGTTGTATGATTTCTTTATGTATACAAAATATCAAACCTTTATCCAATGTGTGATTTCCAAATATTTTCTCCCATTGAGTTGGCTGCCTCTTCACCATTTTGAGAAAGTCTTTTGAAGCTCAAAAGCATTTGATTTTAAGGAGTTCCCATTTATCTATTTTTTTTATTTTGTTGCTTGTGCTTTGGGTGTAAAATTTAGGAAGTTTAGGATGCTACTTCCTATTACTAGGTCTTAAAGAAGTTTCCCTACATTTTCTTCTAGGAGCTTTATAATACTGGTTCTTTTTTTTCTTTCAGAATTTACCAAACATTTTTAATGATAGGCTATTCTTTTTAAAAAAATTTTTTAATTTATTTATGAAACATAACAACATACAAACGCAAACATTTTTACCATATGATCGTTCCATTCTTGTTACATAATCAGTAACTCACAATATCATCACATAGTTGTATATTCATCATCATGATCATTTCTTAGAACATTTGCATCAATCCAGAAAAAGAAATAAAAAGAAAACAGAAAAAAATTCATACATACCACACCCCTTACTCCTCCCTTTCATTGATCACTAGCATTTCAATCTACTAAACTTAACATTTGCTCCCCCTATTATTTATTTATTTTTAATCCATATGTGTTACTCATCTGTCCATAAGGTAGATAAAAGAAGCATCAGACACAAGGTTTTCACAATCACACAGTCACATTGCAAAAGCTATATCATTATACAATCATCTTCAAGAAACATGGCTACTGGAACACAGCTCTACATTTTCAGGCACTTCCCTCCAGCCTCTCCATTACACCTTAATTAAAGAGGGGATATCTATTTAATGCATAAGAATAAGCTCCGGTATAACCTCTCGACTCTGTTTGGAATCTCTCAGCCATTGGCACTTTATTTTATTATATTTATTAATTTTTAATTTTTTAATACCAAATAAACACAAACAATCATAACTTTTGATCATTCCATTCTACATCTGTAATCAGTAATTCATAATATCATCACAGTTGCATATTCATCCTCATGATCATTTCTTGGAACATTTGCATCTATTCAGAAAAAGAAATGAAAAGAAAAAAAGAAAAAAATTCATACATATAATAGCCCCCACCCCTCCCCCTCACCAATCACCAGCATTTCACTCTAAATTTATTTTAACTTTTGTTTCCCCTATTATTCATCTTTATTCCATATGTTTTACTTGTCTATTGATAAGGTAGATAAAGGGAGCATCAGACACAAGGTTTTCACAATCACACAGTCACATCGTGAAAGCTATATCATTATACAATTGTCTTCAAGAAACATGGCTATTGGAACACAGCTCCACATTTTCAGGCAGTTCCCTCCAGCCTCTCCACTACATCTTGACTAACAAGGTGATATCTATTTAATGCATAAGAATAACCTCCAGGATAACCTCTCAACTCTGTTTGGAATCTCTCAGCCATTGAAACTTTATTTTGTCTCATTTGACTCTTCCCCCTTTTGGTCGAGAAGGTTTTCTCAATCCCCTGATGCTCATTCTGGGTTTTTTCTCAATCCCTTGATGCTGAGTCTCAGCTCATTCTAGGATTTCTATCCCACATTGCCAGGAGGGCCCACAACCCTGGGAGTCATGTCCCATGTAGACAGAGGGAGGGTGGTGAGATTGCTTGTTGTATTGGCTGGAGAGAGAGGCCACATCTGAGCAACAAAAGAGGCTCTCTTGGGGGTGACTCTTAGGCCTAAATTTTAAGTAGACTTGACCTATCCTTTGTGGGGTTAAGTTTCATATGAACAAACCCCAAGACTGGGGGCTTAGCCTATAGCTTTGGTTGTCCACACTGCTTGTGAGAATATCAGGAATTCAACTTGGGGAAGTTGAATTTCTCCCCATTCTCATCATTCCCCAAAGGGGGCTTTGCAAATACTTTTCCACTCACTGATCGAATCACTCTGGGATTCGTCGGGGCATCACTCTGGACAAACCAACAAAATCTCATGTTCTACCTGAGATTCCAAGTACTTATGGTGTTCAATCAAACTATCTACATAAGTTATATTAGGAAATGCACTAGTCAAAATATAAATTTTGTAACAAACATTTTTTGCTTTAGTCTCACACATGCAGTGACATTTTAAAATATCAATTACCATCTATTTTCAGCACCCTGCAGCAATAACATTCCTTTGTTCTTCCTAATGCAAAAACATTTTTAAAATTTGTGCATTTAGTCACTATTACACACTCTAGGCATTCCTATATTATACCATCTCAATCTTTAACATCTATCTTTCTTTCTGATTTCATTTATGTCCCCAG